>JAAGKR010002548.1:30284-91647 GCA_011419295.1 Clarias macrocephalus | reverse complement strand
TCTCATCTCATCTACCTCTCTGCATTTTAAAGGTGTCCGTCTCATCTCTGACTCTCTGTCTCTCTGTATCCATCTCTCTCACTCCTTCATGTCTGGCTTTCACTCAGTTCCACTGCTTGCCATGTCTGTCCCTTTTATTCTTGCCCGTCTCTCTCTCTTCATCTCTCTTTCTCATCCTTGGCTCTCTCTCCCTCTCTCCGCTCCGGGAATCTGTCCTTCTCATCCTTGGCTGTCTGTCTCTTAGCTCTCCTCCTGCGTATGTGTAATGGTGTGTACACTCCCTGTCTGTCTGCTCCGTCTCCATCTATTTCATGGACAATAAGCTTTATATTTAATGATTAACATTGTGCCGTGTATGCTGATGGACTACACACACACACACACACACCCATACAAATAAAACTCTTCAGTGCACAAAGCAGAAATAAAAATATAAAATAGGACTTGTGTAAAAAAAAAAATGTAAACAGAAGTGATCATGGGCTCCGTCTCAAATCACACCAATCAGTTTATGACCTGTCCTATTTCTATCCAGCTGTCTGTCTCTCTTCACTCTCATCAATCCGTGATCTGTTATTCATCTCAACTGTCTGTCTCTCTAGCTGTCTTCGTGTTCTACTCATTTGTCCTAGCCGTCAGTCTGTTATCTCTCTCCATCTCTCACTTATCGATCCTGTTTTTTTCCCCTCAATGACTCGTTTGTTCCGTCCATCTCTCTATCTGACTTCTATCACTCCCATGCCTGTCTTTTCACAGTATCTCTCTCTTATCTGTCCCGGTCTTGTCTCTCTGCTCTTTTTATTTGTCTCTTTCAACCCTGTCTGTCTCTCCTGTCTCTTTCTGTCTTTTATCTCTAAACTTTTATCCGTTCCATACATACCTGCCTGTCTCTCTCAGATGTACATCCAATTCTTTTCTCCCTGTCCAAAGGTCTGTGTCCTTCTGCCCCTTCTGCTTTCTAGGTTCCTTTTATCCAGCACATTTTGTCGGAGCTTTCTAGCCAATTCTATTCTCCTTTATCCAACGCTCTTTTTTTGGCCAAGCTGTCTGTCGGACTTTCTGTCTTTATCCGACGCTTTTGTCCTAAGCTGTCTGTCTCTGCCGCCTTTATCTGTCCCCTTTATTCAGTGCTGTCTGTCTGTCTGAGTTTTATTCAATTCGTTTCTTCCAGCTGTCTGTCTCTCTGAGATGTTTATCTTTTATCTGACAGTTTGGTCCTCAGCTGTCTGTCTCTCTCAGAGATCTCGCTTTTATCTCCCGTCTACTCGGAACTGTCCATTTTTATTCAACTCATATTGTCCATCTCACTTTTTTTCCCTCCCAGCTCTAGCTGTCTTTGATCAATCTTTAGTCCAGCACCGTCTGTCTCTTCCTGTATTGCCTGTCTTTCCTTCTGCTCGCTGTCTGACTCGACTGTATTTCACAATCGTCTGTCTGCCGAAGTGCGCACTTGCTTAAAGGAAGCGAGTTTAGCGCTCCTCCCAATGGGAACTTCATTTATTCGTCTATTTCATTTCTAACGGATTTTAAATTCCCTTTATCCATCTTTGAAGCTCCTAATGGCTTTAACACCTTTATCTCTCGCCCAGTGTCTGACCGGGTGCGTCTCAGAATCAGGCTTTAACCTCATCAGCTGCTGGCTTTCTGAGCGCGAGAGTTCAGGGAGTCTTCAGCATTATCCGCATAAAGGTCAAAGAGGCTGCGGGGTTTTATTTCAGCCAAGCTTGAGTCACGAAGCCTGCTCATGTTTAATCACTTTAGCAATGAGCTTCCAGATCAGTATGAGCGCTTGGGAGGAACACAAACTTTCACTAATATTTGAACAAAATGTCCAAACATAGCTATACACTTGTCATGCAAAGGAAATCCAGCTGTGAAAACCAAAACCGCTGATTTCGTCCCAGGATGAAAATGTGTTTCCTTCTGTTGGACATTTTAATACGGGCTTTATTGGGGACGGACTCATGTGAGGACAGACATACAGTACAGACCAAAAGTTTGGACACACCTTCTCATTCAAAGAGTTTTCTTTATTGTGTTCTTTAGTGTTCTTCAGCCCAAACGCGTCTCTTCTGTTTGTTGCCTGTCCTTAGCAGTGGTTTCCTAGCAGATCTTCTACCATGAAGGCCTGATTCACACAGTCTCCTCTTAACAGTTGTTCTAGAGACGTGTCTGCTGCTAGAACTCTGTGTGCCATTGACCTGCTCTCTGATCTGAGCTGCTGTTAACCTGCGATTTCTGAGGCTGGTGACTCGGATGAACTTATCCTCCGCAGCAGAGGCGACTCTCGGTCTTCCTTTCCTGGGGCAGTTCGCATGTGAGCCAGTTTCTTTGTAGCGCTTGATGGTTTTTGTGACTGCACTTGGGGACACTTTCAAAGTTTTCCCAATTTTTCGGACTGACTGACCTTCATTTCTTAAAGTAATGATGGCCACTCATTTTTCTTTACTTAGCTGCTTTTTTCGTGCCATAATACAAATTCAAACTCTTTGAATGAGAAGGTGTGTCCAAACTTTTGGTCTGTACTGTAGAAGGTAACTGAGTGCTGAGTATCTAACCTGCAGGTCTTTGGTCTGTAAGGGGAAACTGAAGCACCAGGAGGAAAGACACCAAGCACAGTGAGGACATTCCTTTTGACACTAATACAAGCCTGTACATTTGCGTCTTAAGTGAATTTGAAGTTGAGCAATTCTGTACTTCTACTCAAGTACACAAGTAAATGAGGGACTTCTGCTTTTACTTGAGTACTATTTGCCCTAAGGAATTTGTCCAGGATTTGTGTAGTGGTCAGCACTGTCGCCTTGCACCTTCAGGGCTGGGTTTGGTTCCCGGCCAGGTTCAATTCCCGTCTCTGTTTGCATGGAGTTTGCATGTTTTCCCTGTGCTTGGTGGATTTCCTCCCACAGTCCAAAAACATGTAGGTTAGGTCAATTGGTGTTTGCCCGTAATTTTCCCAAATTGCCCGTAGTCTGCAATGGATTGGCACCCTGTCCAGGGTGTACCCCGCCTCATGGCCTAAGTCTCCTGGCATAGGCTCCAGGCCCCCCACACAGGATCTCTGTCATCTCTGTCGAGCTACACGTGTCGTTCCTGAGCTGCCATTGATCCAGATTCCCTCTGCCCTCTGGACCTGTTTGACTCATCCTGGTGCCCTGCTTCTGGTTGGAGATCTCGTCACATGGATGTCCCGTGTGTCTCTTTGGGATGTGTCCGATGTCTGGGGACGGTTTCACTCTACTATGAAGACGTTTCTGGCCTCAACTAATGTTGATAAGCTGTTTCTCTGCGGACTTGGCTACAGTCGCTCGATAGTTCAAGACTGGAATTTCCTACAAGTCTACCTGAGCCTCCAATAACTACCTGGACTCCATATTAACATCAATTAACATCAACTGTTATACTGAACTGCCGGCCACCCAACACACAGTACGAATGCAGATCAATTCCTGCTTTCTGTTTCACCCAGATGAGGATGGGTTCCCTGTTGAGTCCGGTTCCTCTCAAGGTTTCTTCCTACGGCCATCTCAGGGAGTTTTTCCTTGCCACCGTCGCCCTCGGCTCGCTCATCAGGGACTAGCTGACCATTTTTGATTCATACACATTCACATTTCATACAAACCTAAATAATTATTTTGATTGTGTAAAGCTGCTTTGCGATGATGACAATTGATAAAAGCGCTATACAAATAAAATTTAACTGAATTGAAAAAAAAAAAAAAACAGATTAAGAGGTATAGACAATGAGTAGCTGAGGTTTGCCTAACTCTGCTTTTGCAGCCATTCGAGGAACTACACTTCAATTATTATTTTTTTTTTTTTGCGCTTCTGCATTGGACTTATTTTTCAAAAGCAGAAGTTGCCCCTTGATCTGGACGTATTTCTTCCCGAATTATTTCCTTCCTGTTCCTTCTTATTCTACATAATTACACGGAGTCACGCAAAAACACTAGAAAACCTTCTAGATTTATGTGATATATTTAGTCCACACTCCCTACTGTACCTCGCGCACTCCCCTACCGCAGTGAGCAGCGGGCTACTGATTGCTCCGGACAACGAGACAGTAAAGCCGCGTTGATGGATTTCTGCCTAAATTAGACTGTGATATTCGCATTGGGGAATCTGCAGGAGGAAATCGGAAACGGGGAGGGAAAAAAAAAGTAAAATAATAATGAAGCGGCTCCTGCTCACGTCCGGCTGCGTCTCAAACGGAGTGTGTGCGCACGCTTCTTTATTTAATCCCCTTTTTCAGTTTGTTTCAGTCGGATGTCATTTCACTTCCTGATAAAATGAACATCAGTTCTCTAATCCTACACACACACACACAAGCACACACACGAGCACACACAGTATCAGTGCTCTAATCCCTTAAAGCGTGTGCTGAAGCACTCTTACTCCGACCCCTTTCTCTTGCTCTCAGCGCCTGTCTCAGATGGATTACCGCTCCAACCCCAGGAGTGTTCGCGTCTCGAACCGACTCCCAGCCTCTCACACGCACAGCGGGATGAAAGGTCGCTTGCCAGAGTGTGTGACGCCTCAACAATGAGGGTGAACACCGTCCACTTTTTTTTTTACTGACTAACTGACTGACTGTTGTCACACGTGTTTCCGGAATGTTCTGTCATTCTGTAGACCCCATGCTGGACGTCACCAGGGTCACCAACGTGTCCGCGCCCTCACGCACTGCTGACGACTCTTCCATGCGGACCAGCTTTGTGGAAGCAGCACTGGAGAACGTTGCACCAACACTCCTCTGACATACTGGCCTTTTCCGTTTACCCCGGCACACACGCAGGTCTGCCCTGTATGCCAAAGGTGTTGCCATGACAACCGCGGTTCCCTTTAAATGATTTAATTAACGCCTTCTCCTGCTTCATCTGCACCAGTTCACTTCTTTTCATTTTCTCAGTCAGCTGTTCGGAAGAGTCCACGGACGCTGAGGTTCCTTTCTCGTTCTTTCTTTTCTCCTTTCTCGCCGCTTGTGATTATGTTCTTTCCTCCTTCGCTTCCCTCCTTTCGTTGGAGGCCCGGAATCCTCAGCTCATATTGTTTTCTTGTTCTTTTACTCATTTTATTAAACTGTGTGCTTGAGTTCAGCCAAATGTGGAAATGATTCAGTACAACAGTGAACAAACTAGGGCAAAATATGAAGTGACCACCCTGGAGCTTTTCCTTTCTTTTTCACTTCTTTTCACATTTAGCTTTTTAATTCTTTCCTTTCTCTTTTTGCTTATAGAAATCTTTCTTTTTTTCTTTGTCTTTCTGTATTTTGTCTTTTACATTTTTTTTTTTTTTACATATTTTCATATTTGACTTGATTTTCTTTTTACTTATAGGTTGTGGTCTTCTTTCTTTTTTTCTTTCTTTCCATATTTTGTATTTGCACTTTTTAAACATTTAGTTTTATTTCTTTCCCTACTTCTCTTCTCTACTTTCTTTCTTTCTTTCTTTCTTTCTTTCCATGTATACTTTAGTAAGTTTCTTTATTTTTCCTTTTCCTTTCTATTTTCCAATTATGACATTTTCATCCTCTTTGTTTGTTTCCTTCACTTTCTCTTTTTGCTTTTGTATTTTGTCTTTCTTTCTTTCTTTCTTTCTTTCTTTTCTACATTTTTACTTTCTTTCATGTTAAACTTTGAAAGTTTCTTTCTGCTTTAGCATTTTAGTCATCTTTCTTTCTTCTATTCTTTCTTTCCATGTATACTTGTTTAGTAGATTTCTTTATTTTTTCTTTTCCTTTTCTTTTTTCCATGTTTTCTTCTAACATTTTCATCCTCTTTGTTTTTGTTTCCTTTTCTCTTTTTGCTTTTGCATTTTATGTCGTCTTTCTTTCTTTATCTTTTAATAGTTTCTCCACTTTTCTCCTTTCTTTTTATGTTTAACTTTCTAAAGTTTCTTTCTCCTTTAGCATTTTAGTCATATTTCTTTCTTCGGTTCTTTCATTTCATGTGTAATTGTTTAGTAGGATTCTTTCATCTTTTCTTTTCCTTTCATTCTTTTTACTTTTTCACTTCTTTTCACATTTAGCTTTTTATAATATTTTTCTATCCTTTCTTTTCTCTCTTTGCTTATAGTAAAAATATTTTCTGTCTTTTCACTTTATTTTTACTTTTCTTTATGTTTCACCTCCTCATTTCTTTTCACATTTTGCATTTTAGATATCTTCCTTCCTCTCCTTCCTCCCAGCTCATTTCTATCCCAGTATTTCATTGTAAAACTGTTGGACGTGGCCTGAGGAAGGCGGCAGTTTATGAGGTTAGAGCGTGATTTGGAACACAGCCGGTCAGACACTGGCGGGGACGTAAAGGTGCTGGAACGGTTAGAGGGATAAAGAGAATTTAAAATCCATTAGAAATGAAATCGAGAAATACATAGAGTTCCCTTTGGGTCGGACTCACTTCCCCTAAACGAGCGTGCACTTCACTTTCACACTACCTGTTCAATTCATGTCACAGCCCACAAAAGAGTGTGTGTGTGTGTGTGTGTGTGTGTGTGTGTGTGTGTGTGTGTGTGTAAAAGTGTGTTTGGAGAATAGAATGTGAAAAGTCCTGATTCTGAATTACACACTCATTTCATGTCTGATGAAAAACAAATTGTCTCGGTGTTGCTCCGAGACCGAGTACAGCTAACGGGCATACACACACACACACACACACACACACACACACACACACACACACACATAGACACAACAGATATTGCCTGGAGACCCCCTTGTCCCAGACCACTCAACTGCAGCGTGAGTGTTTGTCTGTGTGTGTGTGTGTGTGTGTGTGTGTGTGTGTGTGTTCTTCAACATGCTGTGTTTCCTCTCACAGAAAGACGTGCTCATCCCAAGCAGTCTGGCTTCTACTCCACCAAGACAGCCCTCTCGATTGTTTTCAAACGAGCAATAATCTGTACATGGGCTGACACATTCTTCTAAACCGCTCTCTGGGCATCACGAGATCTGGACACAAATTGCTCTGGTCTCTGTTCAGAGAAAGGTCCTGCAGGCGTGTCATCACGCGCGGACCGAGACTGATCACATGACACACCGCGCTCCCCGGGCCCTTACGTCTTCTATATAATGTACACCACTCTCACGCCTTCTCTTATCACTTCTCAATAACTCCATCGGTCTTTGTCTACAGAGCATGCCAAGGTCTCAACTCACACACACACACACACACACACACACACACACACACACACACACACACACACACAGATGTATAGGGGCTCAGGTCTCTTCTACACAAGGCATCTCCATTGTTAGTTTTTTTTTTTTCCAATTTCTGCTGACTTTCTAATATATATATATATACGTATATACGTACTGTGTGTGTGTGTGTGTGTGTGTGTGTGTGTGTGTGTGAGTGTGTGTGTGTAATGAATTCTCGTGTGTGTGAGTCTGATCCCTTTTTATTCTCTCAACTCCTGCCGGATTACTAAACACAGCAACACCTTACATTCCCTCTTGCCTAATTAACCCCTGTACACACACACACACACATACACACACATGTATATATAGACAGACACACACACACACACAGGGTTTAAACAGCCCCTTGTTTTCATGACACGTAATACCGCCGGTGCACAGGTGACTTATTATAATTAGAGTTTGTGTCGCTACGGGAGAACACGAGGAGGCCTGTGGGGCGTGTGTGCGTGCAGGTGTGTGTGTGTGTGTGTGTGTGTGTGGGTGGGTGGGTGGGTCGGTTGGTGGGTGCATGATCCTCAGTAAAGAAGGCAACAAATCTATATTGCACTAAGAGAAAAAAAAATGCACACCCAAAACCGAACAAAGGGATAATTACGCTGATTCAGCCGAACCAATTAAAAGACTGTTTAGAATCAACAAACGACAAATGAATCACAGAGACACAGATTTGATCTATATGATTCATACGGTTTCTTACGCAGACGAATCAATTCACCTGAATCACATAAATGAGTTGTTCCTATTCAACAAGGTGTTCGCGAATCACATTGCTGGTGTTAAATATCGAGGTCCTTTTTTTTTTTTTTTTTTTTTTTTTTGTTAAGTATGAACATTTGGAAATCTTGAGCCTGTCCGCTCCAAAAGTATTGGAACAGCAAAGTCTATTATTGTTCTTTCACTACACACTAAAGGCATCTGGGGTCTGAGATCAGAAAATGATTATATGATCAGTAAGTGTTAAAAGGATTACAACACATTTAGTGTGAACACACCCACCAGTGGAGTGATCAAAAATATTGGAACACTCGACGCACAGGTGTTTCTTGTTGCTCATATGTGTCGTGATGTGGCCAATCGATTGTTTAAACAGCTCTAAATGTCTTCTCTCTGTTTCTACAGTTAAAACCTGCATGCTGTTAAAAAATTCAAACCAATATGATGACCAGTGAGCTGTCTATAGGAGAAAAGCAGAAGCATTCTGAAACTCATAGCTTATCATGCGCAGAGGTCACCCGATATCACAATGACACAATATTTAGCTGCTGATTCAATTTGTATTGTAATCCTTTTAACATTACACTTTTCTAAATCTACACTATTATTTGTTCACATTATTTGTTTCTACTACACCGGATGCTGTGCTACCTGCCAATGTGTGAATAGTTTAGAGTGCACCACCTGTAGGATTATAAAAGGAACTGCAAAATTTTACAACCAACCTCAAGAACAAACATAAGGAATCACGACAATTAATTGTCTTCTTCCACCTGCCTCTAAAGTAAAGCACTTTTGTTGAACCAGACTTTGAACAGTTCTGACAATAAAATAAAAATAATCTTAAAATCAGGTGGCAAAGGTGGATTTCACGAAGAAATATGAGCCTTGGAGAAAGCCTCGCTCATGATCCAAGACCCGCTCATGATCCAAGACACATGAGCTGATCACTCAAGCATGGTGGAGGTAGCATCATGACTTGGGCTTAGTAATCGTTACTGATGGTGGACCTCATGATGGTGGCAGCGCACAATTATTTAGAGAGAAATGCATCCAATCAGATTAGGAGGAACGTGTCATCATGTGGCAAAACATTGACCCAAAACACACCGCCAACATGACAACTGACTTCATCCTGGAAAAAAGTGGATGGTTTTAACCTGGTCAAGTCAATCACTAGACCCTGACCAAACTGAGCAGCATGATTTTTTTACCTCCTGAAAAGGAGCCTGGGGAACCAAGCACAAACTGAAAGAAGCTAAGGTACAAATCTGGAAAAGACTCATAAAAGAAGGAGGCAACAGATGTTAGTGGGTCAATAGCTTGATGCACTTATTAAATCATAATTATTATTTACGTTAATATAACTTCAAGACTATCTGTTCCGATACTTTACTAAAAATTACAAATTGGGCAGTCTGCCGATAAAGGTGCCGAGTTGTTTGACGCATACGAATGGAAATGTCACAAAACAAAAAACAAAAATTACTGATCTATTAATTTTTTGATCTCAAACCCAAATGTCTTCAGTGCGCATAAGATACTACAGAGCTGCCCCTTGCTGTTCCAATACTTTCAGATGGGAAGGTGTATACAGTATGTACAGCTACTGAGTGATAACTGGAAATTCTTATGCATGCAGGCGTATAATATCATTAGAATATCGTTCATTTTATGTATATTGAAAATATATTCCATACTAACACACACACACACACACACACACACACACACACACACACATTTGAAGGCTGTTGTTGTCACTTATGCTGCTAGTGTGCTAGACAAGATGGGTAATGTGAGAAACAGAAGCGCTTAGAAGATGATACACATGACATTTCGTATTGCACCGATCTTGCTGTTTTTGCATTTTTTGAAATCAGAGGGAGAAAAACTAACACAGGACGGCACAGTGGTATAGCGGTTAGCACTTTGGCCTTACTCCTCCAGGGTCGAGTGTTTGAGTCCCTCTCTGGTCTGTATTTGCGTGGAGTTTGCATGTTCTCCCTGTGCTTGGTGGGTTTGCTCAGGGTATTCCGGTTTCTTCTCACAGTCCAAAGACATTAGATTAGACCAATTGCTGTTCCCAAATTACCCATAGTGCGCTTGTGTGCCCTGCCATGGATTGGCGCCCAGTACAGGATATACGCCGCCTTGTGCCTGAAGTGCTTGGAGGTGCAGAGCAATGTACATTTTATTTATGTTGGTTTATTACACTGTGTTTATTCATTAAATGAGTCAATTCATCTGACTGAAAACTGAAAACATGAGTCAGAATCAATGAATCCCATCATTTTCAAGTGAATCAGGATGGCTAGTTGCCACCGAGGTGGGCGGCTTGTTTAACCGGCTGGTGTAATTCATTTTGCTGAATATTCTTTTCCTTTTCCCAGGGGGCTGTACACAATTAGCGCTAATTACACAGCAATGTTAACACACACATGGTGAGTGTGTATGTGTGTTTGTGTTATTAAGTTATTAAGGTGTGTGCGCTCAGATCAGAGATGAGTTTATTGTGTTGTGGGCGCTGTTTTGATCACTCTGGTGAACATTAATAAATCACTAAACACCTAGCTCTGTATGCTAATCACTGGTATGCTAATCATTCGGGTGCTAATCACGCAGATGCAGAGAATCCGGGACGAGCGCTGTGTGTGTATGTTGTTTGTTTCTTCTCACAAACCCGTCCACACACCCACACACACACGCAGAGAAAGGAGCAGTGCTATATGGGTTTGTCTAACTGCTAATAATGGAGCTATCAGAGCTGCTGTGCATGCTGGGAAATTTGGTTGCTGTATAATAATAGGACTTCCAACTGATTATGAACATGACATGAGCCAGTTGACCACACACACACACACAAAACACTGAGCTCAAACACAGTAATACTATTCCTACAGACAGCATAACAACACACCCACAGAGTGTGAAAAAAAAACATGCGAAGCAAACCAGGAAAGTGAGACATTAAATATAAGTGAACGACAGAACGAGTGGACGAATGACCTAAAGAAGAAGTGAAAGAGTGGTAAATTGTGTAAGGGAACAAGTGAAAGAGTGGTAAAAAGAGCAAGTGGATATGTGTGGGTGTTTGGCCAGGTTCTGTATGAAAGGATAATGAACACACAAACAAGCCTGTCTCTTCAAGCAGGGACAGAACTAGAAAGTGTTAATTGGGGTGGAAAAAGTCATGGCAAAGGAACAGCCAAGGACAGGGTGAAAGGGGTAGCAGGGTCAAATGTCAAGGGCACACTAAAGGAGGTACAATGGGTCAACAAAGAGGTGAAAGGCTTGACCATGAAAAGGGCAAATATCTGGAACAGGTGGTGGAATAGAGGTGAGTCTTGGGGGTCAAGATATGAAAAGAGTAAATAAAAGGATGGGGGAGTCAAACAAAATGCCTGTAGCATGGCAATGGGCAAAAACAACCACCAATGAAGGGACAAAGTGGTGGCACAAGTCTGAACCAGCAAGGACAAAAGGATTGCAGGGGATGCACTTGCAAAATGGCACAGGGTTAAAAAAAGAGAGCCAAAAGATTGTCAATTGAGCAAGAAAGCTGTAAAGAAGGGGCAGCAAGTGATCATGGGAAAAGGGTCAGAAAAAAGGCTGACCAGTGTGGGGTAAGGAGATAAAAATGAAACAACTGAAGGGAAGCACCAAGGTGGAACAAAAGTGTAGGAAATAATGACAAAGTTGTACCCGAGATTACGGATAAGAAGTAGAAATTGGTGACCAAGAGGTGACAACAGTGGCAAGGAAAGACATGTGAGGTGAAGCAGCACCAAATAAGTGGGGCCAACAAATAGGTGAAAAAGGACCACCAAGAGAGGGACAAGTGGGTGGCACAAAGGTGACCCAGGAAGTACAAATTGGTAGCATGGGATGGGGATGATCAGGAAAGTGTAAGAGGGATGAAAAGAAATGCCAATAGACTGGCAATGGGGACAACAAAAAAGGTTTATATAAAGTTTATAAGGCGGGGAGGTGGTGACCGAGCAGTGAAAGAGGGGCAGAAAAAAAGGTTGACCGTCATGGGGAAAGGGGCCAAAAATGAAGTCACTAATGGAAAGCACCCAGAAGGGAAAAATGGTAGGAAGTGGTGGCCATGATTGACCAAGGGTTTACAATGGTGTGGCAAAGGAAGACAGGTGAGGAGAAGGATCACCAAAAAAGTGAGGGGAAAAAAGAGGCTAAAGAAGACTGACAAACGCTTGACCAAGGGGGACAAAGAGGTGACCATATAAGGACTAAGTTGGTATAGGCGTGACAAGGAGGAGAAATAGATGAAATTTGCAGGAGCATAATCAAAAATACTCAAACCAACAACCCCCAAAAAACAGCTGAAAGGCATGACTGGCTGATTGGATAATTGTCTGAACGAGCAAGGGTACAGGTGTTCCTAATAACGTGTACAACACTAAGGACAGCTGTATCTTTGAAACAAGGCAGCTGAATATACTCAGCTGGAAACCAATTATCGTTCCAGAAGACGTGTTCTGACCTTGTGAATGCTGCATTTCTACATCCAAGCTTTTAGTTAAATCTGCAAATAGTTTTTTTTTTTTTTTTTTTTTAAACCCGTGCATACAGAGTAAAAATGGCATCCAGTGGGCGTTTAGAGATGCCTGTTAAAGTAAAGTGCACTTCTTCTCTTTGCGATAAAAGCGACTCTGTTTGCTGTCAGCAGCATTTGATCTCCTGAAAAGAAGAAAACTGGTGCGGTGTAAAGCGTGACGTCTCTGTTAAGTCTCGGTGTTTGACACGGTGCTAGATTTCAAACCTTATTTTAAGGATGTCATTTAAATAAAAAAAAAAAGTAAAATAACAACAAAGTTGATTTTTTTTAAATAAATGAAGACTACACATAGCTTAAGAGCACTTTTCTCTATGTTAGAAATGACTTGCGTGTAGGCTAATGGCTTTCTTATTATGCTAATAAGAACGGATCTCAGGTTAGCTGTTAATGTTAGTTTGTGGTTATTGATATTGCACCAGTACAACTGATAACACTAGCTTGTCGCTACGTGGATTGCTAACTGCAATAGTTTGTTAGTCATGGATACAACACAAATGAAATTTTACATTTTACAAAATGCGACTTTTTCCATTACATTATCTGTTTCTTTGCACTCTTCACTATTAGCGTGACTTGCATGTTTTTCTTTGTTCTTCTTCCTCTGTCTTTTGCTCTTCTCCTCTTTGCCTTAACTTCTACTCCCACCTTTTGACCTTCATCCCCTTCCTCCCTTTATCTGCCCTGTCCCAACCCTGTCTTCACCCTTTAGTCTTTATCCCTCATTTTCTTCTTTTAGCCCACTTAGTGTATCTTCCTATCTCTTTCTTTATTCCTCCATCTGTCTTCATCCTGCTTTTTATCCATGCCTCTTATCATTCTTCTCTGCATGCCTCCTTTACATCCTTTGTCCCTTACCTTCCGTCTTACCCTTTATCTTCCTTTATCCTTATTCCTTCTTTCCTTTATCTCACCTGTCATTTGTCTCTCTCTTTCATCCCCTACTTTCTTCTTTGAGCCCTCGCAGTCTGTCTTCTTATCCCATCTTCATCCCTCTTTATCCTTTCCTCACTTCATCCCTTAGTTTTTCCATCTTTCTTGCTGTTCTTCTCTCCACTGCCTCTCGATCCCCCATTTTTTGTGTCCGCATCCTTCTTGTCTGTCCCCACCTGCCGCCTTTTGTCTTTCTGTCCTCCGTGACCCTCCTATCAGCGGTGTGATGTGACAGAGTGCTGTGTGTTCATGGGAGAACTAGAAAACACACATGAACATCTTTCAATCACACATGCGCACACACACACACACACAGACCTAGTCTGATCAAAGCTTTCTCTGAAGATCCTGACATTTTCGGACCTCTGCCTTCATTTCCTATATCCTCTCTATCTCTCTCACACATACACACACGCACACAGAGCTGGATGCTGCATAAAAGAGTTGCTTTATTTTAGATCTTTGTTAAGTATCAGTAGGTATCTACTGTCCACGTAGCTTAATGCTGTCTAATGAGTCCACTTGGATTCTTCAAATCTTTTGATTTCGATTCACAGTTATAACTGTGTTTTATTTGACTGTTTTGATTTGAATAAATCACTCCATCAGCGCTAACATGACCAAACTACCCAGAGTTTCATTGATTCTACATCATTTGTTAGACTTCTTGCAACGACTTAGTTAACACTGTGCTAAAACCTAAAATCATCGTAGCATAAAAATCAAGCAGCAGGAGCCAAAAGACCAAACTTCCTTCAAAAGCGAGGTAAAATGAGTAACAATGCTGTAAGGAACTTTTGACCAATCCCCCGGCCCACAATAACTCAAAACATGTGACAATTCTGCCAGGAACCTCAGACTAAACACCTTCCTACAGAGTTTCAATGCTGAGAAAAATCTATAATTAAACTCCTTCATACAGAGTTTTAAACTAATTACAGATGCTGTCAGGAATCTCGGACTAATCCCCCTCCTACAGGGTTTCAATCAAAGTAAAGATACTGTCAGGAAAATCTGACTAAACCCCCTCTGACAGTGTTTCACGCAGAGTGAAGATGCTGACAAAAATCTATAACTATACCACATAATACAATGATAGAAGCTGAGTAAAGATCCTGTTAGAAACTTCTGACTAATCCCTCTCGTACATTGTTTCAGGCCGAATGAAAAAACGGTCAGGACTTTCTGACAGTCTGAGTAAAGATGCTGTTAGGAACCTTTGACTAATCCCCTGTCCACAGTGAGTCATGATTTTGTCAGGAATCCCTACAATGATTCAAAGCAACTGAAGATTCTGCTGGAAATCTCTGACTAAACCCCCTCTTACAGTGTTTCAAGCTGAGTGAAGGTCTGATCAGGAATCTCTGACTAACCCCCCTCCTACAATGTTTCAATCCAAATAAAGAAGCCATCATCAATCTCTGAATATACCTCCTTTGGAAGTGTTTCAAGCTGAGTGAAGATGCTCACAAAAATCTATGATTATGCTAATCTTTATAGTATTTAAAGCTAAGAAGTACAGCCTCTGTCAGGAATCTTTGACTAACCCCGTCATACAGTGTTTCAAGCAGAGAAAACGTGAAACACTGTAGTTTTTACTATGACTAATCCCCCCCCCCTGAATTGTTTCAGGCTAAATGAAGATACTGACTAAACTCCCTCATTCACTGGTTCAAGCTGAGTCAAGATATTGTCAGCAACCTCTGACTAAACCCCCTTATTCAGAGTTTAAAGTTTAGTGCAAATTCTTTTAGGAATCTCTGACTAAACCCCCTCCCAAACTGAGGAATCATATCATAATTCTGAGTCAGAAGTCAGAAGTCTCCAACAAAATCCTCCACCACAGAGACTGGAAAGAAGTGATTATGCTGTCATAAATTTCTGACCAAACCTTCCTGGACAATGTTTGTGGGGAATTTCTGACCAAACCACCTCCCAAACTGAATCAAGAAAAGTGAGAAGTGATGATTCTTGGTAATCACTGACTAAATCCTCTGCCATAGTGACTAGAGACAAGTGATAATGCTGTCGGGGATCTCCACTGAATCCCTTCCCACCGTGACTCAAGAAGAGTGTTGATGCCGTTGGGCATCTCCAGTTAACACCTCTTCCTCAGCGTTTCAAGGTGAGTGATGATGCTGTCGGAATTTTCTTATAAACCCTCTCCATCAGTACATCAAGAAAAATAATAACATTCATAAGAAAACACAGCCCCCACAGTTAATTGATCCCCTTCCATCGTATGATTCTGTTGGGAACAAATGACCCATCGTTTCTGGCCCATAGTGACTCAAGGGATATTTGCAATATCAGGAAGCTCAGAATAAAACCTCCACCCATAACGACTTGAAGAAAACTGATGACGGTGTGACTAAACCCTCTGCCACCATGATCTGAGACAAACTGATAATGCTCTGGGGAATCTCCAGATAAACCCCTCGAGGAGTGAATCAAGAAAAGTGATGAAGCTGTCAGGAACCTTTGTGAGATAACCACTTACTTCAGGGACAAACAGAGCACTTTTTAACAGAGAAGCAAACAGAGAATTTTTTACTACGTTAAAATATAGTACATTCCATAATTTCACCTTGGTACTTCAGAAAATACCATGGTAGGCACCACAGGAACTAATAGAGTGGGTTTATACAGTTTGGGGTAGCTCAGTGGTTAGGGCATTGGACTACTGATTGGAAGTTTCGATGTTCAAACCCATGTACCACCATGTTGCCACTGTTAGGCTCTTAAACCTTGTATATGAGATGAAATGTAAGTCGCTCTGGATAAGGGTGTCTGCCAAATGCCGTAAAGGTAGTTACCATGCTTTGATAAATACCATTGGGATGTACTTTGGTATACGTTGGTGAATACCATTGGGTACCACAGTGGCTACCAAAGTTCAACAGGTATTTAATATGGTATGTTTTGCCTATAGCCTCCATTTCTCAGCCCACTGGAAAATTAGTTTGGCAATATTTGACCTTCTACACACAATATTCCCTCCTCTCCTATCAAATTCACAGAAGAATATGGCATTGTTAACCAGCAATATATAAATTAACTGACTATTTTTGGATTTTGATGTTTTTGCCTCAGCATAATTAACTTCCTCATAGCCGACCCATTTCTCAGATTATAATGAATGTCTTGTACAAACTTTCTACTTTATACTATTTTTTTCCTCTAATTTTTTGCCACCAGCCCATGTCTTATTAATGGTCATTTAATACAGCGAAACCATGCGATAACTGTGCTATATTTAGACCAGGTAATCATACCCTGAAACTTACGACACTGCTCGACCTGGATAGCAAAGCTGTCAGAGTATTTCTGACTAAAACCCTTTACCGACATGGCTCAACCCAATAAAGAACCCTTTTAGGAACCTTTGACTAGCTCCCTGTCCCGGCGCAGCTCAAGGTGATATGGGTAAAACTCTTATTCCACTTATAGAACTCTGGTGTTTGTCAATGTATACACCAAACATGCACAGCTAGCGCATCTACTGGGAAGGCGTTGCCCCCACTGGTTGTGGGGATTTGTACTGTACATTTCATCTACAAGAGCACAAAGGTGTCGGACACTGGCCTCCAGTAAGAAGCTCCTGGAGTGAAACTGGTGTTCAGATTCGTCTCCATTATTGGCACCCTTGATTTACACAGCAATGACGAGATGAGGGCCTTCAATAAGAAAACCTTGTGCATGTGTGTGTTGGCAGTAATAATCTCTGATGACCGACTGGTGTGATCTGAGTGGGAAAGTGTGAGAAGTAACACACACAGTCAGTGTGAATCACACTGACAGTTAAAGATTGATCTATACAACAGGAATGGCGTGAGCAGAAACACTTCATATGTGTCTGTGTGCTGGATACTCTCTCTCTCTCTCTCGTTTTTGCTCTTACAAACATACTTTATTGCTCTTGTTTTAAATCGGACACGTGACCTAAATGGAGCCGCGAGTGCCAATACATTAACCCTGGGTAATTATATAGACAATGGTGCCGCTAGAGATTCTGGGCCCCTTTAAAGCATAATATGCTAGTCCCGAAAACTTCACCATGCCAACACTTTTCAACTGCTATATCATTTTTCGGGCCCCCCAGCCCTTGGAATCTCCAACTCACCTCCCCCCCCCCAACCATTTACAGCAACCTTAAATATAGAGACAAATTTTGCCACCAATGTTAAAATATAACAGAATTATGAGTCATGCAATGCAAGCCACACACACACACACACACACACACACATTTTTCCCTGAGTATCACTTCCAGCATGTTGTTTGTTTCAGTTCCTGCTCCGTGTCTGTTCTCCAAACTGTCATTCTTTGATATTTCACACTAAATCTGTTGGTTAATAATATAATAACAGCTCTCATCATTTCTGCAGCGCTCCAGCAAAACTGTGACTAAATCCAGTCAAGCTAAATAAAGCTCAGCGAGAGACAAACACAAAGAGAAGACACTCTGAATGAGAAAATAAAACAATATATGTTTTTTTTTAATATATATATATATATATATTAATAGATAATCATGTATAATAAATGAATACCGTATGCCAATACTTGGATGTGTGTGCACAGGTCTGTTCAACGTACTAGGCTTTGGCTCGCCAAGCAAAATGAAATAATTCACGCGTTTTGTGTGCAGCAATAATCGTGTGTATGATAGCCATCTCAGTGCTGACATTCAAAACACAGATTAAAAAGGGTTTTTTTTTCCATGTTTGGCTCGCTTTCCTCATAGCCACGCTCTTTTCGGCGAGGACTTCAGCATTCTCATGCGGCCTCATAATCCGTTTGTAATCTAACCAAGAGTTTATGTGTACGACTAAGTCAGAAACGATCGGTAGTTTTTTAGAACCGTGATTTTATTCGCATCCGAATCGCATTTTATCTCTCTTGAATTGTGGCGTAAAAAATCAAGGTAATATACTTTACATTCTGTCCGAAGTGAAACCCTGGTGAAGATTGTACAGTATTTTATCCTGAGTATAAAGACAATAAAATATACATGGCCTTTAAAAGGTCGTGCACTCATTGGCCACTTTATTAGAAATGCCACAGGTATAACCGCCTCAGTTATTAAGAACGTGATTTCGGAAACGTTCCTTTGAGATGTTCGTGTTCACATGAGTGCCTTGGGAACGCCCCCATTCTACCACGAAATCACCTTTCCGCCCTCAGAGCCAGCCTGAAGTGAACTGCTCACACAAGACTGTCTGGGTCCATGGATTAATCCTGTTTATTTCTGAGTCTGATGTAGGAGTTCACCAATGCTGGTTTTCTGCTTGTAACAGGGTTTATTTGTCCATTCTGGCCATTTTCATCTGACCTCTGTCATCAGCCAGGCTGTTCCACCTGCAAAACTGCCACTAAATGGAAGCTTTTTGTTTTTTTTCACTGTGGCACGACGGCTTAGTGTTGGTATTTGCTGGGTTTCTTTTGCGTACTCCAGTGACATGCGGCGTATGCTGATTGTTCTTTCTAAATTGGTGTGTCCATTTGTACCTTGGTATATGAATTTAATCCGTTCCGTAGGCGAATCTTTAAAGTCAAATTCCGTATTGCAGAACGCATTTTCCCATAGGAAATAATGTAAATGCAGATAATCCGTTCCATCCGCACGGAAAATATTACCAATATTACCAATTTCCAACATTATAATCATATTTTTGCATATAAAAACAGTCAAAACATTTAGAAAAGACATTTAAATAAAGTGAAACATGAAATATTAATATGACATTAAACCTCAATTAACCTTAATTTATGATTCCTCTTGGTACCTGCTGCTTAACACAAAACTGAAAATGAAACTCTTCTTGTTACCGTCCTGGATAACATTCTTAAGACCCATGGTGCTACTGTATGTCTTCACTAAATCTCGCACAAGATGCAAAAATTCGGCTTCCATCAACTTTTCATGAAGTTAAACATGTTTTGAACGGCACACGATTTAGCCAGCGTTCGGATGAGCTACCACTGTGTGTGTGCTTATATCCCGCAATAGACTGCCATCCGATCCAGGGTGACCCTGCTTTGTACCCTAATCTCTCTGGGATAGGGCCCCTGGCTCCTGTGACTCTACATGTGATAAATGATGGACGGACAGATATATTGCAGATGACACCACATTTGGTTAGTTGACAGAACTGTCTAACTTCTTGTTAGTCGATCTAATTCTTCTTGCGAGTACTGTACGTGATTGACGCCGCTATACTAACGCATACTGCTAATAAAATACATACAAAGTACGTTCACAAAACTTTGCTCTTGTCCCAGGACGAAACTGAATTACTGATCAGGAAAAAAAAAAATAATAATAAAACTATTTTGCATACTGCAATATTTTTTAGATTAGAATTTTAGATTCTGAACTACTTCATCACTGATTTAAGTAATGTCACTAAAGGGCACATTTAAGAAAGAGTTTAAGAAAGTTTGGCTAGGCTACGCATGACGTGGCTATGCAGTCGTATCTTGTTTTTTACGCTCTAAATCTTCTTTGGTGCTCGTGTGTCTCAGTAAACGTCTTGAGAAGGGACGCTATGAGTAGTTTTATCACTTTTTCGGGCTTTTGCCCTCAAAGTGGGCGTGACGTCACTCAACAGAGCCAATCAATGCGGCAGTTTATAAACTTATGTTTATTCTGCCTGCCGGAAGTTTAAAACCAGTTTGCCTCTCATGTTCTGAAGCTGTGGTGCTAATAAAAGATTGAGATAAAATACAGGTCGAGCAACCCGAAGCTGTCCAATGTGAGGGCGTGTAACTGAACTAAGAGCCTGGTGTTATGCACTAAAATTAAAATATTGGGAAACAGTGATGTTATGAACAGTTATGTGATATACTTTAAACAGGGAGAGTATTTGGATGATGACGAAACTTTAGCGTAACAAGGCGTAAGTTACTCAACCTTACTAAATTTATTTCTTTGTATTAATAAGTTGGGCAGAGAGTTCTGCCGTACAGAAGGACAGCCATATGTGTACATGGGCCTCAACCTGGAATAATAGTATCAATGATTACGTTAAAAATGATCAGCTTATTCTTAGCTTTTTACCTTTTAACAATTTCTAAAAACTCTTTATTAATATTAATAATTAATATTTTTATAATAATAAATTGATATTTATTAATGATGTGTACAGTACTTACACTAGTAATAATAATAATAATAATACCAGAAATCATGCACAATTTGATAAAAAAGAAACAAGCAAGGAGAAAGTAAACAAAATAAAATGAGCAATATATAAAAAGCACAAACTATACTTAGATTTCATTTGAGTGTGCCTTGATATGAATGAGTCATTAAACAGGTTGAATAAAAGTTGTCACATCGTTAACCATGATAACGTAACCTGTGATAAAACATCGGGAGAATGACAGACAGGCAGAAAGACGACATCGTCTCACAACACGCACGACGATCTGTGATCAGTTTCCCTCTCCTCAGGCGAACTCTCCAATGTGATTACTGCACTATACATAATGACACCCTCTGTGTTTTGTGTGTGTGTGTGTGTGTGTGTGTATGTGTGTGAGGGAGAGAAAGAGTGTATGTTAATGCTAAACTCAAGCCTGAAGGACTTAATGAATTCAACACGCCAGCGTGAGAGTGGAGCCCCCTACTGACGTGTCTCACTTTCACCGTCTGTCTGCGCAGGATTTACACTCGTCTGCACATAGGGTATGCCGCTGAGCTCCGCTCTGTGAGAAACAATGATGCAGGAATCAAATAGGCGATGCAAAAATAATTCCACATGCAGAAATGTGCGTGGGGTTAGGATGGGGTTAGCGTGGGGGGATGAACAATTATTCATCAAAACAATTAATAACACCAAAGGTAATAATTAAAACAAGCAAAAATAAATGTGGTAAAATATTAATAAAGACGAAAAATAAAACATAGGAAGAAAAAAAAATCAATGAAAACATGAAAATGGCAAGAAAAACCCTAAAACAAAAATGCATATTCATGCAAAAAAAAAAAAAAAAAAGCAATGGCAAATAAACAGCCATAAACAATGAAAAATACAAGCAAAAGTGAAATAAAATTGCTAAATTTCTTTAGTTTGTATAAATATATAAAAACATAATAATTAAAACATGCATTTTTTTAATGAGGAAAAAATGGATAAATATTATTATGCATTAAACAATAATCAAGAAAAACAAGAATAATAAAATAATACAAGGAAAATGGCAAATGTAAGCAAAGCATTGAAAGCAATACCAGGAATAAGCAGTGGATGAAGCAGGGATAAATGCATCAGGTAAGAAAGCAGTGGGTCTCTTCACACTTCACAGCACTCCTCTTTATTTGTGTACACTCGTGCTTATCCAATACCTCGAGTCCTGAACCTGAGGTTTAAATCTGTGCTTTAGACTCGCTGTCTCTGTCCCTTCAGCTCCTGTATATCAGTCTCCACTCGCACACTTAATCCTTACAGGACAACTTCCTAATCCCGCGCTGTCGCCTCCAGCACCTGTAATGAAATCTAAATCATCCAATACTTACTGAAGCCTTTCACCTCATTGTTTGCTGGAAATTTCTATTATTTTGTCATTTTGTATCATACTATTATACTTGCCTTTTCGTTAATCACTGGCAAGTTATCGTGAATTTGAATTTTGTGTAACCATTTACTAGAATTTTCATTTTTTGTCATTACTAACAATAAACAAGTATAATTCTGAGAGTCTCTAGTAAAAATTGTCTTTTATTATGAAGTAACTTTTTTAGGATGTTTATTTTTTACTTTGCTATTTACTACAAACTAGCCTGTGATGTTTGCGTCTCTTTGATTAGCATTGTTTTGTCATTGTTTAATTGTAAATAAGAATTTGAATATTTACGTAAGGTGGCCTCATTTTTATTTTCCGACATTTCCTACAGTAATTTAGCATTTAAATTCATTATTTAACATGAAACTTAGGTAAAATTTGCATTTGGATTACTGTTTTTTGTTTTGTTTTGCTTGAGAAATTAGAACTTTTGTCTGTAATAAATTTTTTTATGTTATTACTTACTATAAATTCTTGTTACTACATAATTATTCTACTGTACATTACAATCTTCCTGTCACTGCTGATGTTTTTAAATTCATTTTTTATTTACACAAAAGTACTATACTTGTTATATTAATTATATTATGGATTATGCAATTATGGCATTAATTGTTGAAATAACACTTATTCGAAGGATTTACTTTAATTTTAATTTTATTATTGACTGTAAATTTGTGTTCTAGGAATTCAAATGTGTATGTCGGTATTTACAATAACTTTGTAAATTAGTTACTTAGTAACATTGTTATCTACAAGGGATGGGAATCACCAGGTGCCACACGATATTATATTATCACGATACGTAAATGCCGATTCGATTTGTACTGCGATTTTGCCAGTATTGTGGTTTAATAAAATATTGTAATTCTACGTTAGTTGAAAACAAACATAGCAAAGTATTCGCTCCTACCACCCAGCTGGGTTTAGAGCACGCCACCTGCAGAATTATAGAGGAACAGCAACATTTTTCAACACATACATACAGTATATAGGTAAAAACTTAATTCTTAAAAAAATCGACTTCGGAGACAACATGCCAGTACAAGCCGAAAAGAAAAGAATCCTGATGCATCACCGAATCAAATCCCCCCTCCCCAAACACCTGTCCCTAAATAAGCATCACTGCAAAATTATGCTACAGTAAATTACGATTAGTATTTCATTGTTCACCTATAAATCTGTAAATTAGCCTTTTTTTGTCACTGTGTCTGTGTCGCTTCGTCATCATTTATTGTAAATTAATATTCTGATGCTAGCCTTAAGTTTATCATCACGTTCCCTAAATCAGCAACTCTGTCACATAAACTGGACGGGAAAAAAAAAGCTGGAAGCTGCAGTTTAGAGTTTGATGTGGTCACAGAACTGAGCGTTTCCCTCGTTTATTTTCTATTAAAGGCCGAGCGCTCATGAGTAATTAATTTCACCTCAGGGTGCTGTCACCAACACCCGTCTTCATCTGAACACACACACACACACACACACACACACACACACACACACTAAATAAATAAATACCCGACCACTGCAGCCTTCAAGCGGCAAAACAGTTAAACTACATAAATATGGAGCTTGTGATTTAATGTACCGGAGTCAAGAAATCAATATGCAGCGTTAGCCAATTATCTAACTTTAGCTAAGCTCATCAATATTGCAAATGATCTGGTGGGGAAAAGGAAGTGAGCTCAAACTTTCTTCACACACACACACACGCACGCACGCACACAAACACACAAGTTTGTGTGTGTTCCTCTGTAAAGACCCACCCTGCATTGTGTCCCTTCTAATCCGGTCTTCCACCAAATATGAAACCCCGACCTTGTTAAAGTAAAGAAGGTTTATAAACCTGACAGTCTGTTCCGATCGAGTGAACGCACCTCGGTGTCCGTTCAACAAAATGACACCTTAACGCTTGTTTTCCTAAAGTACATTTCAGAATGATAAGGTGACCTCATCTAGGTGTTCAGCTCTGAAGAACACACACACACACACGCACACACACACACACACACTCAGTTCCCAAGTTACAGCCAATTAAAAGCAAAAAAAAAAAAAAAAACTTTTATCAATCAATTCACACCAAATAAAAAAGGTGCAACACAATCTAGGATTAAAAACCAGCATTGATTCCATCTTACATCCTTGCTATAATCCCGACTACCAGGCATGAGATAAAGGATTTAAAACAACTCATTCAACCGTAAACTCTAAACCCTACACCCAAAACCCTTAAGTAGAGGTAGAGGTACAGAGCTGGGTTTAGCCCGATGTACAATCTGGATTCTGATCGGTCAGAAGGTGTCAGTTCATTTCTTTAACCTGCAGGTCTGACTGTGCCAGGTTAATACGTCGTTCTGACACGTTATCGTTTCTATAGTAACAGCTCATTCACTGGGACTTGTTTGGCGAAAGTCCCAAACAATCACGTGCGATCCCAGAAAATCGTGACAACTTTCAGCAAGAAGGTGTCTGTGGAAGGAGTCTCCAGGGAATGAAGCTGGAACAAGGTATGCTTCACAGTTTATTGTCAGGAATGTATCAAGCTAACATTCCTTCAAGACAGAGAAAGAAAGAGAGAGAGAGAGAGAGAGAGAAAGACAG
This sequence comes from Clarias macrocephalus, assembly GCA_011419295.1. NCBI lineage: Eukaryota > Metazoa > Chordata > Actinopteri > Siluriformes > Clariidae > Clarias > Clarias macrocephalus. The sequence continues at coordinate 67,042 of JAAGKR010002548.1, read as the reverse complement.
AGAGGACACTCACTCACTTACTGTCTACACTGTCTTTATCCTGTATACAGGGTCGTGGAGGGTCTGGAGCCTATGCCAGGAAACTTAGGGCACGAGCCGGGGTACACCCTGGATGGGGTGCCAATCCATCACAGGGTACATACTCATTCACACACAATGGGGCAATCTGGGAACGCCAATCAGCCTAAACTGCTTAAGCATGGGGAGAACGTGGTGGGAATCGAACCCGGACCCCGGAGGTGCAGGGTGCTCCAGAGAGGTGTGGGTGAACAGGAGTACCTGTATCCAGGTCTCATTCGGGGTCAAGCAGTACAAAGGTTTAAGCTTTGTTTTGTTTTTTTCCAGCAAGAGTTGATCTCAGAGAGAGAGAGGAGTAAAGTTTAAACCCTGACAGAGTGGCTGTCAGGTTAGAGCTTTTCACTGTCTTGGGTAAAGGTAAGATAAAGTAGGCTGGAGAAAAAAAAAATTACAATCATATCCTAAAACATGACAGACACACAGACAGACAGACAGACAGGCAAGCAGGAGGATGGTCTCCAGACACCCGAGTAGAGCCATCAGAGTTGGATCACAGTTCTGGTATCTCCCCCATCATTCCCATCCCCTGCACCTTAAAGCGTGTTAGAAAGCGCTCTAACAGGTCGCTTCGGAGTGAGACCAGACCCAGGGGTTTACCTGCGGTCTGGTGCTGGTTAATCCTGACGCCGGTCAATCCTTTCCCCATGAGAGCCTGCTTGACATCCCTGCAGCTCCGAGAGACTCCATCATCATCCTCACCACCACCACCACCACCACCATCCTCCTCGTGCTCCATGCGATCGGCTCCCCGTCCTCCCGAGCAGACGCAGAGCGCCGCGGACAGAGCCAGCACACACACCTGCAGCCTCGCCATGCTCATCACCACAGCCTCGAACACAGCTTCAAAGGAAAATTTAAACACTCCAGATCAAAGCCACAATCGCCTCGCCTCGCCTCGCCTCGCGCTCTGATCAGAGTTTCCTCCTCGCGCTCTTCATAGCGCAGCGCGCGTGCGAGCGAAGCCGGCAGCGCGCGCGGGAAGGAAATAAAAAAAAAAAAGGAGGGAAAAAAAAAAATTCCGCACCGACCAACAGCGGCTCAGTAACTTCTGCTCCGTACACTGAGCAGCGCTGTGTGTGTGTGTGTGTGTGTACGAGAGAGGGAGAGGGAGAGACAGCACGCGGAGAAGCAACACACACACACACACACACACACACACACGCTCGTGCGCCGAGAAAATCCCGGAGTGGAGTCGCCGGAGCGCGTGAGGAGGATATTTTTATTTAGCCTACATGATGATTAATATGGTTGCTCAAGTACCAGATGGGAAAGTGCTGCTGGCCCGCCTCATGTCGAGTTAAATTAGTGCCAGAAGCATTAAACAGCAACAAGAAGAACAAGAATAAAAAATATATCTATCTATCTACATAAATAAATAAATAAATAAATAAATAAATAAATAGTAAAGGTTTTGTCTGTACATTGGTCTCTCAGTGATGTCTTTACATTTCGTGTATGTCTGCCTGTATTTATGTCTGTATGTTGTATGTCTGTCCAGCATCAGGCAATACTGTCTATACGGAATTTAATGAAACTTTGGAAGTACTTGGGTATTCGCCTGAAGTAAAAAATGTGCCATGAATGAATCGAAATCAAAATGTTGAGTAGAAGTCAAGTTATGAGCAAATTACATCATGTCATCTACTACTTTTCTGGATGAATGTATGATAGTGCTAAACACCACGCTCTGAGTGCCACCCAGAGAGGACACCTAAAACCCTAAATCCTGTGGTTTTAAGGTAAGATAAAGTAGACTGGAGAAAAGGAAAAGACAATTAAAAAATAATAATAAAAGTAAAATCCTAAACATGACAGACAGAACAGATGGGAAAGTGCTGCTAGCTCGCCTCATTTCGAGTTACATTAGTGGCAGAAACATTAAACAACAACAACAATTAGAATAAAAAGATATCTACGTATAAAGGGAAAAGAGAGGATTTGTCTTTACATTGGTCAGAAGCCACTCTTTCAATGATATCTTTACTTTTCCTCAGAGAATACACAGAACCGACTGTAATGCATCTACAAGTCGCCATCATTCTCACCAAACACAAACGAACGTGCAATACAGCATGGCTTACTCCCAAAAATAAAGATATGAAAATTAAACCTTTAAAGATTAATGGACATATCAATGTATGTTAAACTCCCGCGGAGTTTAAAACCAGGTTGTCTTATATGTTAAAACCGTAGTGCTAATAACAAGCAGTGATGTGAAGCGCATGTAAAATACCCACACTGAGAGCCAAGTCTTATCTATCTATCTATCTATCTATCTATCTATCTATCTATCTATCTACCTAAAAAGATATTTGGCCAGATCTGCAATTGCATTGTATCCAGATACATATACCACGGTATCTCTGCATACAAATTTAATCCGTTCCAAAAGCTAAATTTCGTTTTTTCCCATGGAAAATAATGTAAATGCAGATAATCCATTCCAGGCTCCCAAACAATATTACCAGTTTCCAACACTATAGACTAACTGTGGCCAAAAGTTTTGTGAAAGACACAAATATGTTTTTTTTTTTTTTTTTTGTACCTCTTTTTGTCAGATGTTACTACGGTATATTCACATATAATTACAGGCATTTCATGCAGGCTTTTATTGACAGTTACATTAAGTTTGTGCAAAGAGTCAATATTTGCAGTGTTGGCCATTCGTTTCAAAGACCTTGCGGCCAAAATACAGGGTAGGTGCTGATTTTTTTTTTTTTTTTAATGTTAAACATGCAGTATAATACAGGAAATGTGTGAGCCAAAGTTCTGAAGTTCAAGTCACCATCTTGCTTACCTAATAATTTCATATTGCTAACTTCAGCCGTTTTGGAGCAAGGCTTTTACAGTATATGAGTCCCAAAAATGGCCATTCCCAGCCTTGTACATCCTTATTGTTTGTTTCAAACAATAATCATTTAAAATGCAAATTATTCATATTTCTTCATTATTAAAATTGGTGCAAGCTTCTAAGAAATATGACCTGTAAAAAATGGGTGCCTAAATTGGTTTTTGGTAAAAGCTTAAAAAGCAAAAAATCTGTAATGTCTGTAACCATGTCAAATTCATGTTGCAGTATCTTAACAATTTTGCATTTTAGAATAGTACTCTTTTTCAGATTTATGTCATTTCATGTGAGTTTCATCTGAATGACAATTAAGATCATTCATTTGAAAAGGGCATGCAATTGTATTTATTTTTATTTGATAAAAATAAAAATGAAGCTTGGATATGGAGAAGAAGCATTAAGTTTTATGAAAAATTGTGTTATATGAATCTGGTGTTATATGATTCTACTCGAAAAAAATTAAGGTGAAACACTTTTTAGCACCAAAACCATGTTTTTGCCAGCTGCAATTCACCCTGGCATGCTGTCAATGAACTTCTGGACCAGATTCTGACTAATGGCAGCCCATTCTTGCTTAATAAATAAAGACAGAGGACTAACCACAAGTTCCTAAATGGGATTATGATCTGAGGAGTTCCCTGGCCATGGACCCAAAATTTCAATGCTTTGTTCCCCGAGCCACTTAGTTATAACTTTTGCCTTATGTCAAGGTACTCCATCTTGCATTTTTAATCACCAAACTGTTTTTGGATGGTTGGGAGAAGTTGCTCTAGGAAAGTGTTTTTGTACCATTCTTTATTCGTGTTCAAAATAAGCCCACTGGGTTGGCTGAGAAGCAACCCCACACATCAGCAACAGACTGCTATTGTGCAAAACGTAGAAGCCAATGGAGGCAGCGTGATGCTTTGGGAAATGTTCCGCTGGGAAATCCTGGGTCCTACCATTCATGTGGATGTAACTTTGATACATACCACCTTGCTAATGTACACTCCTTCATGGAAATAGTATTCCCAGTATCTTCTTTCACCAGGATAATGCACCTTGACACATTTGAAACCAAATTTCCCAGATTGTCTGTTCAACAATCTGTGGGATATGCTGGACAAATAAGTCTGATCCATGGACTCCTCACTCCACAAGTTAAAGAACTTAAATGATCTGCTAGATTGTTTCTAGCAGGTCTTGTGGAGTTGATGCTGCAACAGATCAGAACTGGTTTGGTGGCACAAGAGGGACATCCACTGTAAAGGAAACAGAGACAGTGGAGCGCTTAAAGCTGCTCCAGGTACAGAGACAGAGGGATGAAGAAATCTCCTTCAGTTACAGAGACAGAGGGACATAGTAATCTTGTCTTGGTATAGGGCTAAAGGGACACTTAAATTTCCTCCCAGTACAGAGACAAATGAACAGGGAAATGTCCTGTGGGTACAAAGACAGGGGGACACTGAAACCCTATCCAGATACAGTGACAGAGGAACAGGGTAATCTTTTCCAGCTACAGTATAGAGACAGAGGGACACTGAATTAACCTCTAGCTACAGAGACAGAGGGACACAAAAATCTCTTCTAGGTACAGAAACTGAGGGACCTGGAAATCCCCTCCATGTGCAGAGACAAATGGTCATTGAAATCCCTTGCAAGTACACAGACAGATGGACACTGAAATCTCCTCCAGGTACAGGGAAAGACGGACACTGGAATCTTCTCTAGGTGCAGAGCCAAATGGTCACTGAAATCTCCTACGAGTACAGAGACGGATGGATATCTAAATCCCCTCCAGGTACAGAGACAGATGAACACTGAAATACGCTCCAGATTGAGACAAATGGACACTGAAATCCCCTCCAGGGACAGAGACTGGTGGACACTGAAATCTCGTCCAGGTACAGAGACAGATGTACACAGAAATCCCAGAAGAGACAGATGGACACTGAAATCTCCTCCAGGTACAGAGACACAGGGACACATAAATCTGCAGATGTAGAGACAGAGGAGACAGAGGAACAGAGACAGATGGACAGATGGAAATCTCCTCCAGATAAAATTTAGGTGGATATCTGTAGGCCCCACTAGGTACAAAGACAGAGGGACTCCTGTTGATTCGCTGTGTACAGAGCCAGATGGACAATTGAAGCTCGTCCAGGTACAGACACTAAGAGACATCTGCAGGTCCTCTAGGTATAGCAGTGGGGAAACACCTGCAGATCCTACAGGTAAAGAGGATGGAGGGATGCCAGAACCTCCTCCAGGCTGGAATTTTGATTTTATTCTAGAGACAGTGGAATTAATTCAGTGTGTGTGTGTGTGTGTGTGTGTGTGTGTGTGTGTGTGTGTGTGTGTGTGTGTGTGTGTGCGTGTGTGTGTGTGTGTGTGCGTGTGTGTGTGTGGAGCATTGGAGGCATGAAACCATTAACCTGGATAGACATACATGCTTGCTGTCCTCCAAGATCAAAGCCATGTGAATTTGGTGTAAAATCATCTGGCTGGGTGGGAATCTCCTTCAGCCAAAGGGGAAGACAGGCTCCACTTCACCTGGATCAAACCCCACAACCTGATTAATATGCCATTTCAGTCATTAACACACTCTTCATCATAGTTGACACAACATCTATTGTACTTAACACAGAATAACAGCTAGTGGAAATAACCCACCATCGTCTGCATTAACTCCAGGCAACGTCTTAACATTAGGCACAACATTAACACCAGGCTCTCTATTAACCCCGGGACACGTTTTGACATGAAGACTTAACACCAAGCATTACATTAACGCAGAGTTGCAGGAACATTAGTAGCTGCATTAATATTAGGAGCAGTATCACACTGAGAGCTGCATTAACTTGAATAGCACGACATCACTGATCATGACTGCATTAACACTGAACCCCACTTTAATACAGAGAGCTGCATTAACACCAGGCAACACATTAACAGCAAGATCTGCATTAATACTATTAAGCTGAATTGGCATTAATACCAGATGCTGCAATAACACTAAGACCTGTGTTAACACTAAGCACCGGTTTTATAGAGAGAGAACTGTGTTAACATCAGCACCAGGAGCTGCACTGACACTGAAAGCTGCACTTACATCTGGATCTGCATTAAAACAGTGTATTGAATTAACTCTGGGAGCTGCATTAATATAAAATACTATATTATCTCCAGGTAATGTATTAATAAAGTACCATTTACATTAACACCAGGCATGGAGTTTACAGCAGACACCGCACTGACACCAGGCACAGCATTAATGCCAGATACTTGGCACAGCAGCACAGCATCAATACCAAACATTACATTAACATGCAGCACAGCATTAATATCAAACACTGCATTAACACCAAACACTGCATTAACACCAGGCACAGCAATAATACCAAACACTGCATTAATAGCAAACACTACATAAACACCAGACCCAGCATTAATACAAACACTGCATTAAGACCAGGCACTGTATTCACTAATGCCGAACATGGCATTAACACTAGACACAGCATTAATAATAAATACACATTAACACAAGGCACAGAAGTAACTCAAAACACTGGGTTAACACCAGGTATAATAGTACTACCAGGCACTGCATTAATACCAAACACTGCATTAGCACCAAACACTGCATTAATACCAAACATTGCATTAACACTCAGCACAGCATTAATACCAAACACTGCATTAGCACCAAACACTGCATTAACACCAGGCACAGCATTAATACCAAACATTTCATTAATAGCAAACACTATGTAAACACCAGACCCAGCATTAATACAAACACTGCATTGAGACCAGGCACTGCACTAATGCCAAACACTGCATTAACACCAGGTACAACAGTACAACCAGACACTGCATTAACACCAAACAATGCATTAACACGCAACACAGTATTAACACCCAACACAGTATTAACACCCGACACAGCATTAACACCAGACACAGTGTAAACACAAAGCACAGCATTTATACCAAACACTGTATTAACACTCAGCACAGCATTAATACCAAACATTGCATCAATAGCAAACAACATTAATACCAAACAATGCATTAGGAACAGGCACAACAATAATACCAAACACTGGATTAACACAAGGCACAACGTCAACACCAAACACTGCATTAACACCAGACACAGCAATAATACCAAACACTGCATTAACACTCAGCACAGCATTAATACCAAACATTGCATCAATAGCAAACGCTACATAAACACCAGACCCAGCATTAATACAAACACTGCATTAAGACCAGGCACTGTATTCACTAATGCCGAACATGGCATTAACACTAGACAGAGCATTAATAATAAATACACGTTAACACAAGGCACAGAAGTAACTCAAAACACTGGGTTAACACCAGGTATAACAGTACTACCAGGCAAGGCATTAATACCAAACACTGCATTAGCACCAAACACTGCATTAATACCAAACATTGCATTAACACTCAGCACAGCATTAATACCAAACACTGCATTAGCACCAAACACTGCATTAACACCAGGCACAGCATTAATACCAAACATTTCATTAATAGCAAACACTATGTAAACACCAGACCCAGCATTAATACAAACACTGCATTGAGACCAGGCACTGCACTAATGCCAAACACTGCATTAACACCAGGTACAACAGTACAACCAGACACTGCATTAACACCAAACAATGCATTAACACGCAACACATTATTAACACCCGACACAGTATTAACATCCGATACAGCATTAACACCAGACACAGTGTAAACACAAAGCACAGCATTTATACCAAACACTGTATTAACACCAGACACATCATCAACACGAAACACTGAATAAACACCAGACACAACGTCAATACCAAACACTGCATTAACTACAGACACTGCATTAATACCAAACTCTACATTAACACCGGACACAGTGTTAACACCAAGCACTGCATTAACACCCAACACTACATTAATACCAAGCACTTCATTAACAGACACCACTCCATTGACACCTAACACTGCATTAACACCTGACACAACATTAATACCAAACTCTGCATTAATACCAGACACAGTGTTAACATCATGCACTGCATTAACATCCAACACTGCATTAATACCAACCACTTAACAGAAACCACTGCATTCACACCTAACACTGCATCAACACCATACACAACATTAATACCAAACAGTGCATTAATACCAAACACAGTGCATTAGGAACAGGCACAACAATAATACCAAACACTGCATTAACACAAGGCACAAAGTCAACACCAAACACTGCATTAACACCAGACACAGCAATAATACCAAACACTGCATTAACACTCAGCACAGCATTAATACCAAACATTGCATCAATAGCAAACACTACATAAACACCAGACCCAGCATTAATACAAACACTGCATTAAGACCAGGCACTGCACTAATGCCAAACATGGCATTAACACCAGGTACAACAGTACATACAACCAGACACTGCATTAACACCAAAAACTGCATTAACACGCAACACAGTATTAACACCCGGCACAGCATTAACACCAGACACAGTGTAAACACAAAGCACAGCATTTATACCAAACACTGTATTAACACCAGACACATCATCAACACGAAACACTGCATAAACACCAGACACAATGTCAATACCAAACAGTGCATTACGAACAGGCACAACAATAATACCAACCACTGCATTAACACAAGGCACAACGTCAACACCAAACACTGCATTAACATGAGGCACAGCAATAATACCAAACACTGCATTAACATGAGGCACAGCAATAATACCAAACACTGCATTAACACCCAGCACAGCATTAATACCAAACATTGCATTAAGACCAGGTACAACAGTGCAACCAGACACTGCATTAACACCAGACACTGCATTAACACCAAACACTGCATTAACACGCAATACAGTATTAACACCCGGCACAGTATTAACACCCGACACAGCATTAACACCAGACACAGTGTAAACACAAAGCACAGCATTTATACCAAATACTGTATTAACACTAGACACACCATCAACACGAAACACTGCATAAACACCAGACACAACGTCAATACCAAACACTGCATTAACCCCAGACACAACATTAATACCAAACACTGCATAAACACCAGGCACAGTAATAATACCAAACACTGCATGAACACCAGGCACAGCATTAACACCTAACACTGCATTAACATCAGACATAGTGTAAACACAAAGCAAAGCATTTAACCAAACACTGTATTAACACCAGACACAGAAACAAGACAAACCACTGCATAAACACCAGACACAAAATTAATACCAAACACTGCATTAATACCAGACAGAGTGTTAACAGCATGCACTTCATTAACATCCAACACTGCATTCACACCTAACACTGCATCAACACCAGACACAACATTAAGACCAAACAGTGCATTAATACCAAACACTGCATTAGGAACAGGCACAACAATAATTAACACAAGGCACAACGTCAACACCAAACACTGCATTAATACCAAACAGACGCCACTGAATTGACAGCAGATACTGTTACATTAAGAGCTGTATTAACACCAGCAGCTGGTTTATTAACATGAACCTCAGTGCATTAATATTGTTAACTGCATTAACACTAAGCACTGCATCTCAGTGAAAGCCTGCCAAGGTTCATTAACACTAAAACTGCATTAACACCTGGCACTGCATTAAGAACAAGTACTGCATCCCATAATGCACAATTTTCATTTTTATATTCAGTCCACGTTCTGTTCTCTCTCTCTCTGTGTGTGTGTGTGTGTGTGTGTGTGTGTGTGTGTGTGTGTGTGTGTGTGTGTGTGTGAGAAGACTCATCAGAAACGTGACATTCTCCTGAACTCAGTGCTCATCAGCTGTTTCTCCTGAACGCTTTCTGCTGACCAACAGAGGCACACGTCTCAGCACCTGGGCACAAGGTATCACATTACAATGTATATACAAGCAATGAAGCACACACACACACTTACACCCGTTCTCCGCGCAACGGCGCGAACGGCGTGAGAGTGTACTGTAGTAGATTATTGAATCAGTCATTAACACTTTAATCAGCATATTTGAATGAGTGAACATGCTAAAACGCAGTGGATTGTGGGATACGTCGTGTAATTAATGGCCTAACCAGACGTGCTTTGGTGTGTCAAGATTTCTTTGTCTTACACTCGCTATCTCTCTCTCTGTGTATCCACTGCACACGAACGGTTTTCCTTCATGTTTTATCCACTGAGTAAGATGAAGTGAGACACTTTAACTCCCATGAGATACAATCTGTCTCTCTGACACACACACACACACACGCAGACACACACACACATGCTCAATACCATTCTCACGTACATTAGACAATATGTTATTCCTTCACTTTATCCTGACGTAGCAATGCTACCTCCGTCGGCTTACAAAGCTGATAAGCACACACACACACACACACACACACACACACACACACACACACACACACACACGCCGTCAGCATTACTGTAGGAAACACCGTGCGTGCCCTGAAGGAGACAGAGAGAGCGTTCTTTCTTCTGCAGCGAGACAAATCAGGAGTCAGTGGATACAGAAGCTCCGCCCAATGGCTTCAAGCACAAACGCACATTCATCGATATATATTCCGGCATAGTCTGAGGAAAAACACATTCTGAGAGGCATCAAGAAATGTTTGCTGATACACACTGCTCTGTCTTATTCATCTCATAGACACACACATTCGCTTTCTTTACATCTGGCATGAGATAATGAATCATAACAGACAAAGATCAGCGTGACCTGTCTCGCAGCTTTAGCATGCGCCCACGATCACTTCGTAGTTATTTCTAATGAGGATGTAGATCGACTATTTAAAAAATGTATGTATTTTATTGTAGCAAATAAAACCCAAGGTGATATGATCAAATTCAGTAACATTTAGCACAGTGAAATTGATTACGCTCTTATAAACGCAGATCTAACAGCACGTCCCTGAAGCGAGACTTATTTCTCTTTCACACTTGCAATATACGAACAAAGCAATGATACGCAATGTTCTTGCTCACTGGTTATCCCTCAAGAGGTCCTGAACACTTACAGTTGAAAAAGAAACCTACAGTAAGCACTGGCATTGGATCCATCCACCTAGGAACCTTTGTAGTACAACTAGTGACCGTGGAGACCAACGGTAACCAATGTATTTATTCCCATTTTTACAACTGTGTTAGGACCTCTGGTCGATATTGACATTCACTACGGGCAATCTGGGAGCGGCGGTTGGCCTCTTTGGATTGTGGGAGGAAACCGGAGCACCTGGCGGAAACCCACCAAGCACAGGTAGAACATGAACATGAACACAGACCCTGAGGCAGGAATCGAACCCGGACCCTGGAGGTGCAGGGACACAGTGCTAACCACTAAGCCATCGTGCCGGAAACATTGCATCAACAACGGTATTATGTTGTTGAGTAACTTTTGGGACAGTGGGCCCTCAGTGGGCTGCTCCAGGGGCGCTCTATCATGGCTGACCATAAGCTCTGACCCCAACTTCATAAACTGGGATATGAAACGTAAGGAATTCCACTGTGCAGTTTCAATGTACACATAACATTAAAATGCAAAACCCAATATATCATGTAGGTTCCCCTTGTGCAGTCAGGGCAGCTCTGCACCTTGGGTCACGACTCCACAAGTGTGCTGTGGTGTCCGGCACCTGGGCATTAGTGGTGGATCCATTGGGTACTGTGGATTTTGAGGTAGCACCAAAGCCACCTTGATGCACAGGCCTTCTTTGACTGAAGCCCCAGGACCTATGAAGATCATGAGCCAATATACTTTTAAGAGTAAAGTTTATTAACAAGCAGAGGCAGAGAGATAAATAGTGGTGTCAACCAGAGGTGGACAGCAGGGGGACCGTTACCAGAGGTGTGTGTGTGTGTGTGTGTGTGTGTGTGTGTGTGTGTGTGTGTGTGTGTGTGTGTGTGTGTGTGTGTGTGTGTGTGTGTGTGTGATTTATAGGGATTGCTGAGGCCAAAGAAGAAGCTATTACTTTGATTTGTTGTTTATATGTCGTAATTATTAGTGTTTCTGCAGACAGGATCTCTTTACAAAAAGAAAATAATACAGAGTGAAATCAAACTTCCACGCATCATGGTCTTTATTCTTTTGTTTATAAGTTACTGTGTGTGAGTGTATGTGTGTGTGGCTGTTATTAAAAGTGATTAGACTGACTTTAGGCTTCATGCTCAAGTACGCTTAAGTGATTTGGTCATCTGTTAATATAAATGTTGTGTTTTCTGGCTCAGAGAGGGACAGGACAGTATTGTGTTTCCTGAGAGACGTTAATGTGTTCAGATTTCAGACAAGCGTGCTGTTAGCTATTACATATTTATAGTGTTAGACTCTTTTGGCGCAAAAATGGTGGTTGGGGACGGGGGGCGTTGGGGGGGGGGGAGTTGTTGGGTCTGGGAGCTTACAAAATCTCCCAGTCCCAGAGGCGGTGGTTACGGATACACTAGGTGGGGGCTCATACCAAGGATTCTCAGTCGGAGAGAGTTCTGGTCAATCTGGATGCCGTAGAGTATCAACACCATGGAAATCTATTGTATTAGTCTCATACACGGCAGGCTGTGATGCACTGAGTGTTTTGATACCTTTCTATCACAGTCAGCATTGCCTTTTTTAAGCAATTTGTGCTCCATTGGCAATTCTTTGGTATCTGTCTGGACATGCTGGTCTTTGGTCCCCACAGGCATAGATGAGCCTTTGGTGCCCATGCTGGGACCATTTTACTGGTTATTTCTGTAATAATAGTCAGTGGTGTTAGTTTTGGTAGCTGTCAGTTTTGTTGTTAGTCTTTCAGCTGCTCCCATCTAAGGGGTCACCACAGCAACCCTTCCTTTTTAACTGGGATTGGCACTGGCACTGCATCCAGTGGCTGGGGTTTGAGCATTGGCTGGGAATTGAATCCGGGCCTTATGCATGGCAAATGAGAAACCTACCACATGAGCCACCAATGCTGTGTACAGGTGACAAATAAAGGCTTACTGTAACTGCATAATTTTGATAAAATAATACTGGAACAATGTTAACTTAATGATTCCAACACAATGTTGCAAATACAACCTCAAAACAACCAAAAACAAACATCACTCACTCATCTTCTATACCGCTTTATCCTGTATTCAGGGTCATGGGGGGCCTGGAGCCTATCCCAGGAGGCTTAGGGCATGAGGCGGGGTACACCCTGGACAGGTGCCAATTTATCGCAGGGCACATACACACACACACTCACACACTACGGGCAATTTGGGAACGCCAATCAGCCTAATCTGCATGTCTTTGGACTGTGGGAGGAAACCCATCAATCACGGGAAGAACATGCAAACTTCATGCACACAGAGGTGAGAATCAAGCCTAGCTGGCAATCGCACCCGGACCCTGGAGGTGCAAGGTGACAGTGCTAACCACTACCACCGTGCTGCCATACAAACATCAATTTAAAGCAATTATGCCTCTTATTATGCGTCTGCACAACGTCCATTTCACTCATTGTCTATAACGCTTTATCCTGTATTCAGGGTCGCGGGGGGCCTGGAGCCTATCCCAGGAGACTTGGGGTATGAGGCGGGCTACACCCTGGACAGGTGCCAAGCCATCACAGGGCACACACACACATACACACACTCATTCACACAATATGGCCAATTTGGAAACGCCAATTATCCTAATCTGCATGTCTTTGGACTGTGGTAGGAAACTGGCATACCCAGGGGAAACCCACCAAGCAGGGGGAGAACATGCAAACCACACAGAAACGGAAATCGAGCCTGGCCGGGAATTGAATCTGGAACAACGTCCATCTGTGGTCCTTTAATTTTATCACAGAGTTCAGAAATCCTGAATAGAGACCAGAAAGTAGCTTCTAGAACTGCGTTCCATAACATGACTGCTGCCACAGGAAGATCAGTGAATGATATCTAGGCATGTCTCACTGGTACACTGCACTATAGGTATCTACACTAAGATGCTGTACTACAGTATTCCTACAACATCCAAGTTCATAGTGTTCAGTTTCCCAGAACATACCTTAGATATTAATCGGGCTTAAGCCTCTACATCCTTGACATGCTCATCCTGCCACTGCAGTTATTTATGTATTGTTATCTTCTTTTGGCTGCTTCTTGATTTTAAGTTTTAACTCTGAGAAGTTATTTTGCGGCACTTGCTATTTAACAAAGCAAAGCGCATTTACTAGCCTCGGTAGGCAGATCTCTGGTGGCTAGGCCTGCCATGACCCAACTTCCAGTCCAGGCCAGGGATTTAAGGTATCAGCATTTCAAGGATGTTTCCCATCAAGAGATAATAACAACCATTGTTTTGAAGCTCTTTCATTGTGTTGGTGTCATTGGTTTCAACGTCATGTCGTTTCAACAAGATTTTATATATTATTAATATATTTATATTTTTTCTAACTAAAACCAACCTAATACAAAGGTGTTTTAAAGTTGGGGGAAAAATACCAGAACCCTGCCATAATGTAACTTCATAGGATGTTCTAACAATATAGATATATATAAAAAAACAAAAACAAAGAGTAAAGTAACAAGGGTGAGTCAAAAATTATCCGCACTCCGGTCATACTAAAACTTCTGTCGGCCGTAGTGTCTTATCAGCGTTTTCAGTCTCCCCAGTCGCTGCTGTGCAGGCGTGTATGAGTAACATCAGTTCATTTGTAACTGCTGTCCGAGAAACTGATGCTCGGCTTGTGATTTGAATGAAGGAAGAACAGTGTTCAGTGATTAATTGTTTGTGGTCTGAGGGTGTACCTGGTGGCGTTATATATGGAAGACTTCAGTGCACAGTGTGGAGAAAGTATTTGGATACCTACAAACCAAATTTGGAAGTGAAGGAAGGTGAAAGTTTCAGGTAAAAAGAATCCTCACTGCTGACGAGACATGGATTCATCACTACGAGCCTGAGAGTAAACGGCAGAGTATGGACCGGAAACATCCTTAATCGCCAACCTGTTTCGGAGTGAACACGTGATAGTCTTCGGCCCTCCTGACTGAGTGGTAGTAGCCTTAATGTTGGTGCCCCCTAGTGATGGGGAGGAATTGGACGCGACTAAATTAGGAGAAAATTGGGAGAAAATCCCCCCCTCAAGGGTTCTCAAGGGCCAGTATTGGAACAATATCAGGATTAAGGTTCAACAATCAACAGTGCTTGTTACAGTGAGACGCTTACTGAAGAGTTTATGACTAAACTAAAACAGATTATTTTGAAAAAATTATGTATTAGTGTTTTTTTTATAATTTGATTAAAATTAATTCTACAGCTAGAATGCGGAATAATTTTGACTCATATTCATAAAATCTGTGTGATTTTTTGTTCGCTTGGTTTCGGAAACAAATTCTTCTTCACCTAAAAGCCTTAAACATTTTCTTGGAGCATCAGATGAGATTGTGATAAACTCGGTGAGGCAGCTAAGGTTGAGGAGCTGTCAAACTTTTAACGAGGACGAGGTTTACTTTCCTAAAATTGTGATTTGATGTTGATATTTGAAAATGAAAAACTTTTTTTTTTGTAACAGCTCTGGGTTTTGTTGTTACCAACTGTTTCTAGAGAACACAGAAGTTCACATTTACTTAAAAACAAATAATAAAAATCCATGTTTTGTTCTGGTAGCCATGGAGGATGGTGGACACTTGTTCGTTTCTCTCCTGCGGTTTCATTTGTCAGATGTGATTCATCGTATTGTGGTCACACATTGCACCGCAGTAGCTTCTTCCCTACTGAGAGACTCCATAATCATGCTATAAATTCTCCTCATACAGCGAATCCAATCCACTGCTATTAATTGCCGTTGCTTTCAGCCAATCAGAAGACACCATATCCATTTCTTGACCTTATATTAATGAAGAAAATTGAGATTAAAAATAAATGAATGTTTAATAAGCTCTTGGTAGTGCATTTCAATTTGTTGTTGTTGCTTCATATTTCCTTCTTTTATCTTCTTCATAAGTGTGCACTTGAGCTTGATTCCCTGCTCGTGTTCTTTTCAGTGTGCACTCATTACAGAACGGAGAAAGTGCCTGTTTCCTCTCACGGCGCTGCTCAGTGTGTGCTGGTGATGCGTAGAGTGATAGAAACTCACATTAACGCCGAAACCGAGCCTCTGAATTATTAACGAGCTCCTCATAATTTATGAATCGTATAGACAAATATGGGCAATTATTGTAAACCTGTGAGAATAGAAGGGCGGCTCGTAATTACGCAGCCGCCGAGCGCCATGTGCTTTCCGTCTCTAATGGAGACAGAGAACGAGAGCATGATAGAATGGAGACATTACTGCTGGAAACACGGCTGCCTTTACTTCTGAAGGGAATTGGAGGCTTTTAATACACTGTGAAGGAGCAGAAATTATTATGGGGGAAAAATAATAATAATAAAACAGATAATAAAAACATTTCTCATGGCATGATAGCTGCTGAATTGAGGATTTTTGCACTAGGGTTAGCAAGATCCTTTATTATTACTATAAAATTATTATCGTTAAGGCTCTTAAGTGTGCCGTTTCGCTTCGGATAAGAGCATTTGTAAATGTTTTGGCACTAAATACAAGCTACTTGAGGTGAAGTGAAGTGAAGCAATGTGTCTCGTTTAATAAAAAAATATACACAAGCTGCAAAAAAAAAAGGATTAAATATAAAGTTGATGCATTTTTTCGAATTATTTTTAAATGGATTGTTAGTGAAGCATTGACTATTCTCATAATCGTCATAACCTATTCTGGAAAATATTATCTTTATCACGATGATGACAAATAACAGCAATAGCATCCTTTCTGTGGATCAATAATCATTTATAAACCCTAGTTTATGCACGTTTTGAAAATAGAAATCCCCTCGAACCCATACCAACCTTTCAAATCTCCTCACAACCTCCCAGAACCCCTCACAACCTTTCAGAACCATGAAGAACCCATCACACCTTCCTAAAACACTTCACAACCCTCAAGACCCCTCACAACTCCTCACAAACGCAACTCCTCATAAAACCCCGTAGAACCACATACAATTCTTATACAAAAGCCCCTCACATCCTCCATGGATCTAGTCCAACCCCCAGAACCCATTATAACTGTCCAGAAACCCCTCAGGATATCCCAGAACCACTCACATTCTACAAAACCCCTTGCAACATTACAGAAACACTTAAAACTCCACACAAACCCCAGAACACCTTACAACCCTGGAAAACCCCTCACAAAGCTCCAGAACACCTCATTGCCTCCCAGAACCTCTCACAATCTCCCAGAACTCCTCATGACCCCCCAGGACACTGAAGAACACCTCACAACCTTTCTGAACTCCTCACATTTCTCATAACTACCCAAAACACTTCAGAACCTTCAAGAATCTTTCAAAACTTCTTACAACTCCTCACAACCCTCCAAATCCCCTCACAACTCTTTAGGACTGAAATGTTTCCAGGAGTGTTTCGAGAGGAACAGCTAGACCAGTACAAGCTCACAGATGTACTCTACAAACGTGCTGAGCAGAAAAGCATCTCAGGGAATCACAACACCATACTGTAGCATGTTTCTGGTCCGGAATACTGAGATCTCATCTGTTTGCCTATTTGCTCTTCAACTGTAATACCTCTGCAAGTCTTCAATGTTCCAATTTTACCATGGGGGAGGTTGGTGGACAACTCATGAATACACGAATGAGGTAGCTGTTAGAGATAATTCAGCATTATGTCTACAGAACCAATTAAATATTAAACTGATGAAAAATTCAAGCATCAGTGAAAAAGGCATTTCGCTCCCCTGAAGGACCGCCGGAGACCCTCGAGCCACCAGTGAGTGTGTGATCACCAATATAGTGTGTACATAGTTTCATGCAAATTTGTCCTTACTTTGCTACATTAAAGAAGTACATAGATTTCACTTTTACGTGTTCATGAATGTTTTTTTTTATACTTCATTGATTAAAAATATATATGTTATATATTAATCCCACTGTGTGTCCACTTATGCATTTTGATCAACATGGTGTTTTCATGATGCATCTGCAGTCAGTGTGTTAAATTGTCCTCATTAGCCTTTGTTTTTCCTCAGAGTGTGTGTGTGTGTGTGTGGAAAAGAAAGAGCGATGAATTAAGCACCGCTGATTAAAAATGCATTGCACAGATTAATGGCGGCGCGCATGGTTTTACACTTCACTTCCCAGACAGTTTTACTGGGATGTGTGTGAGCGTTATTAATGTGACCGAGGTTCCTTCAGATCTCCACAGTGCCTCCTGAGACCAATAGCGGAACTGCAGGAATTTTGTTCTCAACAGGTAAATAACTTCAGTATGTGTAACCATTATAGGTATAGAACTAATTATAGGAAATACTTTTTAAATGAAACAAATAACTATATCTTTAATAGGATCTATTTTTTAGGCAGCACTGTGGTGTAGTGGTTAGCACTGTCACCTTGTACCTCCAGGGTCTGGGTTCAATTCCTGGCCAAGGTCGATTCCCATCTCTGTGTGCATGGAGTTTGTATGTTCTCCCTGTGCTTGGTGGGTTTCCTCCCACAATCCAGAGACATGCAGGTTAGGCTAATTGGCGTTCCCAACTTACCTGTAGTGTGCGAGTGAGTGTGTTTGCCCTGCGATGGATTGGCACCCTGTCCACGGTGTACCCCGCCTCATGCCCTAAGTGATCAGGGATAGGCTCCAGACTCCCCACGACCCTGAATACAGCATAAAGCGGTATAGATAGTGAGTGAGGGTCTATTTTCCGCCAGGTTAGTCGACTAAAACGTCCCAAACTGTTGAATAGTCGCGTAATTAGTCTCATGCAAATTTCAGTGCATTGTTCTGCATATTAAATCGCTCATTTTAAAGTTGGAAAAAGCTAAAAGAACTTTGTGCAGGACTGAGCTGAATCCTTAAACACACTTTTAATTATACTCTTACCAAACACACACATTCTGACCTCAGATAGTCTTACCCCACAGCAAGTGCTTTAACCTTTCCGTTTTGCCACCATGTGAATTGTTTCTGGGTTTTTTTTTTTTTATTCCCGTCATGCCCCAAGGTAACAGACACACGACACACTCTGAGCTACAATTAAAACTCAAATGTGTTTACAAAACCCTGTTCTTTTGTGAACAATCGATATTTCTTGGCATGTGGAGGAGCCATGAGGCAAAGCACACACACACACACACACACACACACACACACACACACACACACACACACACACACACACACACATACACACAGAGGTACAGAAGCCTCCAGCCAATCAGAGTGCCAGAGGTGAAACTATTCATTTTTCTTTGTTCTCGTTGGCTATTTTTTCACGCCAGCTGGTGTAACGTGTGTGACATGTTCTACCCCGCAGTTTAAATGATTAAACACGTAAAGTGATGGCCAGAATCTCAGCGGGACGAATTAGTGCTCACATCAAAGTGGGGATTAGATCAAGCAGAGTTCTTCCTCTGGTTCTCCCTCAGGAAAGGAGCTTCGCCCCCGTAACGTTACAACACAATGTCGAGGTTTTTATAACTCTCTTCTTTTAACTGCAGCCCTCCCGGTTCCCCGCGGAACGCTCCAAGCTGCATACGTGATCATAGTTCTAGTTTATGGAGGATATGTGCTGCTGAGAGCTGTTTAAACTGCTGACAGCTATTTTACACCAGGCCTGATTTCCATGACTGGAACAGAAAAATGTAGGAATTCAGCAGGTCATGCCAAAACTCCCCATAACCCGCCTGAACTAATCAAAACCCCCAGAACCTCTTACAACCTTCCAAAGCCACTCACTGCCCTCCACAACCCCCAGAACTCCTCACAACCTCTTAGAACTCCTAAGAAACCATCACAGCCTCCCAGAACCCCTCACAACCTCCTAGACCCCCTCACAACCCACCAGAACCCCTCACAATTTTAAAGACCCCATTACAACCTTTTAGAACTCATCACAATCCCCAGAACACCACAGAACCCCTTACTTCCTCCAAGAGCCCATCCCTCTCAGAACACCTCTCAACCCCTCACAACCAGCCAAAACCTCACAGAATCCCCCAGAACCCCTCACAACACACTATAAGCAAGACAAACACCCTTACCATCACAATTAGTCTGTAATTATAATAGCTGAACAAATATTTAAGGCAGAAAAAATGTCCCAAAAAAATGGAACAGACAAGCTATCAAAAGCTAGTTGATTGCTTATATAGTATATAAACTATAATATAACCCAAGACAACCAACTAATCTAGCAAGTTTTATAAATCTAGCTAATATACTAGCTAGTGACGTTTCAAAAAAGAAATTCTATGTGGCTAGCTAAGACTAGCAGCTAGCTGCTGTAAGGCTTTCTAGAATGAATGTGCGCTAACTTCCAAAAGTTTACCTCAGTGATCGATTTGATTTTGATTTCTCAAGCTTACAAGCTACCACATCTTTTTTTTTTTTGTTGTTGTTGTTGTTGTTCTGATCAGACACCATTTTGTCAAATATTTTAAGTAAACATGGTAGCAGCTAGCTGGCGTGAGGAGGATGTTATTAAACTGCACTTATTTGATTGTACCTCTGTGGCTAGGTGAAGCTTTAACTAGCACGAAAACAACTTACAACCCTGTGATGTATTAAGTGACATTTACATGTCCCTTAAATTAAGATGATTTCTATGAAAAATTTGCTATAATTCCCAAATGTTTCAAACATAACATAGTAAATCTGTAACGCAATACACTGAGGCGGGATAAACGATGCCCCGCAGGGGTGTGCTTATTTATTTCCACACATTTCTTTTTTTTTTTTTCTTTTTCGCCTCATGTTATTTTCTCCAGTTATGTGATCGATTGCTCTAGTCTGACGAACCAGCAGATCTCCTGCAGCAGAAGGTGAATCTCGGGGTTATCATGATTCCAGATGAGTGATGTGACATCACTTCCTGTCTGATTTATTAAAAGTCCGTGCGAGCAGGCAGATTCACATTGAGATGAAAAATAATTCCGGCTCTCCGTCTCAGGAAGTGACCCGAATACGATGGCACTTCAGTTGGAATTGTGACGAGTGTCCGGGTCAGGAGCGCACACACTGATTATTATTCAGGTAGAGATGTTTCATCTCACACAGGCACACACACACACACACACACACACACACACACACACACACACACACACACACACACACACACACACGACATCCTGAGAAAATGATCATCTTGGACTGGGGAGATTCTCGCCTATTATTAGACCTCTGTGTGTGTGTTTGTGTGGTTTGTGTGTGTGTGTGTGTGTGTGTGTGTGTGTGTGAGTGTGTGTGTGTGTGTTGCAGAGCCAGACAGACATTATCAGGAATGAGAATTCTGTGCTCATGCATACAGGACTCATTTCACATGCTCAGTGTGTGGTGTGTTTGGAAAGACTGTCTCGTCCATTGTTATGCTTTTCGTTTTCCGTTTACGAGCTCAGCGGGGACGCAAAACTGAATATTACACGATTTTTATTCTGAACGGTTTTATCTGCCGACGATAAAGTCGCGGCGTGTGAAGGGGGAAAAGCACAGAAGCACACTGGAGAGAGAGAGAGAGAGAGAGGGAGATACATAATTAATATCCGACTACAGTTAATACATAATAATTATCTCATTGCTGTTGAAGTGTGAATTCTGCTCGGTCAGGCAAAACAGCATTTCTGACAGTAGTGTAGAATAATACACTTGTTCGAAGGCACTAGCGTTTCTATAGTCATAACTCGTTCAGAATTAGCTTCGATGGAAGGAGTCTCCAGTGTTAACGTTTGGTAACCAGATTTTTGAAACGTTCATGACTGAAAGGTGTACACTTTACATTTCCTGTCATTTTATGTCTAAATATATTCAAAGAAGAAAAGAATTAAGTTAAATGTAACTTAATTAAGAAGTTAATTTAAAAAATGCAACTCGCAGCAAATTGCTGTAATATAAGAGGAATAAAACACACAGGGTGCAACCTTTTGATTATTTTTCTGTAACTACCACACAAAGTGGTTTGATTATTTCATAATAAAAAATAAACGAACATAAAAATATTGGAAAATGAAATCGGTTAAAAAATTTGTACCCCCCCCCCCCTTTTGCGTCTGATTCAAATATCCTCTTAATTTGCAGATTTACTGTTCAGTTCTTTGATTGATTCATTATTCAGTAACGAATTATATTGTCAGCCCCAATCATTTCTTTCAGATTGCTGTTTTTATTCCCACCCATGTTTTATTTATAAATGAGTAAAAGCCTTTCATTTGTTGATTCTGAAATTATATTTGCATATTTTATTTCTTGTCTGGGGGCACAGACTTTTGCACTGGATCTAATTTAATTAAATGGGTTAATTGGTTTGTAGCATACGCAGAAA
This sequence comes from Clarias macrocephalus, assembly GCA_011419295.1. Classification (NCBI taxonomy): domain Eukaryota; kingdom Metazoa; phylum Chordata; class Actinopteri; order Siluriformes; family Clariidae; genus Clarias; species Clarias macrocephalus. The sequence goes on along the minus strand of JAAGKR010002548.1, from coordinate 44,701 downwards.
ATTAAAACACAAACAAAACACACACACACACACACACACACACACACACACACACACACACACACACACACACACACACACACACACACACACACACACACACACACACGATTCGCTCTCCAGACAATCAAACTTCTCTGGGGGCACAAACACACACACACACACGCACACACACACACACAGACACACACACTTTTGTTATTATTTCGCAAAATAAAAGATCTTCATAATGAATAAATTTCACACTCATTAGTGTGAAGATTTCTGAGATTATCTTCACACACACACACACACACACACACACACACACACACACACACACACACACACACACACACACACACACACACACACACACACACACACACACTCATTAAGAGCCACTTTAGTAATCAGTAAGAGGATACACATAGACACACACACTCAAACAAAACACTCACACACAGACACAGAAAACAGAAATGATCAATTTTGTAACAAAATTATTTTGTGTGTGTGTGTTGTACCTTATTCAGCCTGCAGCTGCTCATATTTAATTCACACACATAAATAATAGTACAAACAGAAATGAAGATTTGTGATGAATAATTCCTTGTGTGCAAATAAAAACTCACCAAGTATGAACACAGACTCTAAACACGACTCGGTTCCATTTAGGTTCTGCTCATCAGAACAGCACCACACGTTCCTCAACACACACCAATCACTCGAGCTCCTCCAGCGTCTCGAGGTGCCAGAGGACATGGTTGGAATGTTGTGAGAAGGTTCTCAAAGAAACGCTTCAGCAACATTCTTCAGTAACGTAAAATCTCTGCTGGTGTAACACTGCGGTTTGGGATCATATTAGATCATTCTGAATGAATAGAAGAAAAAAAAAACATTAACATGCAGGAAGATGGAGCATTAACCTGGACACACACACACAACACAGAGTACTGACAGAGTGGTAACGTACCGCAAATACAGAGAGGATCAGAAAAAAAAATTCAGTATTTTTAATTAATTTATTTATTTATTTATTTATTTGTTTGTTTGTCTGCACATGTTTGATTATAGTTTTAGCATATATTTTTTTTATGTTTCCTTTATTTACATGCTTTCTGATTTGTCATGACTTTTTTATTTCAGATTTGCATGCAGGTCCTGAATTTGAATCTAGGTTTTTTTTTTTTTTTTTTTTTTCATGTGTTTTCTGTATTTTTCGATATTTTCTGTAATTTTTCTGTTTTTCAGATTTTGTATTTCAGGTGTTTTTCTCTTTTTCAGATTTTGCATGTAGTTTTCTGATTTTTTTTTTTCTGTAATTACAGCCATAGTGAAAGATTTTGTGAAAGACACACATATTCATTTTCACACAGTCTGCTGCTTCAGTACTTTTAGATATTTTTCTCAGATGTTACAATGCGAAAGTATAATTACAAGCATTTCATAAGTGTCAAAAGCTTTTATTGACAATTACATCACGTTTATGCAAACAGTCAATATTTACAGTGCTTATACTTCTTTTTAAAGACCTGTGCAATTCACTTTGGCAAGCTGTCAATCAACTTCTGGGCCACATCCTGTCTGACGGCAGCCCATTCTTGCATAATCAATGCTTGTAGTTTGTCAGAATTTATGAGTTTTTTCCAAATTTTTAATGGTATTAAGGTCTGGACAGTTTTCTGGCCATGGATACAATATTTTGATGATTTGTTTTTTGAGACACTTAGTTATCACTTTTGCCTTTTGGCGAGGAGACATCGTGCTGGAAAAGACATTTTCACCAAACTGTTCTTGGATGGTTGGGAGAAGTTTGTATAAGGTTCTTCACTACTGGAAAAAAGCGTACTTTCATATAGTGAAGAACGAAGGCAAGCATTCTTCAAAGAGGAAAGGGTTCATCAATATATATATATATATATATATATATATAAAAGGAACAAAAATACACCAAAACAATGTTTTTGGGATAGGTAAATATCCTTGACATGAAAAAAGGAGGTTTTCACATGGATCCTTTAGGTAGTTAAAAGTTATTGATTATTTGAACTAAAATGACTTCCTAAGGGTTCTTTTGGTAGTATTCTCTTTTAAATGTGCAATTAAAGGGTTCTTGAACTTTTTTTTTCTTTTAGCCGATTGGTCTTGGCACTAAAATATAATTGAAATATCATTCTTTAGGTAGTTCAGGATTTCTTGTTCTTGGATGGCTAGTCCTGCACGTTCTTTAGACAGTTAAAAGTTAATGGCTCTGTTCTGGTAGTTTATTTGTTGGATAATGCTTTCACCCATTTTGCCAAGATACTGACAGCGGAACCGACATTGTGCATTTGTTTTGGTGCAAAATTAATGCACTGCATGCAAATAATCATGATGTCTGCACAGCCCCAGTGTTCAGCAGACACAAATTAAATAAACATACCCGTCTCAGCTCATTAACCTGAGCTCTAAATCTTAGCTAGGTCTTTCTTGTTCTTGTGCTGTTGGTTTTCATGGGGAAAAAAAATACTTGTTATAAAAGAGTTCTACATTGGTCCTTCAATTTATTTTATTTTATTTTATATATAAGAGAAAACCAGTCGTGTTTGTATATTGTTTGTATACTGTACATAGTAATGTGTTCTTGGCACTAAGAAAAATTGGTCTACATGGGGAAATGGAAGCGTTTTTCATTTTTATATAAATAACCAATAAGGTTTCACTGGACACGTTGTACAGTACTATGCAAAAGTCTTGAGTCCCCCTCATTTCTTCATATATGGCTTCTAAAAAGTCAGACTTTCTTGTATTTTTAATGTGGTCTTGAGGAATAGTTCTCCAGGCTTGCTGAAGGATATAAATAAGGTGTCTCTCATTTTCAGTCCAGTCACTGTACCTGAGCAGTTTCAGAGGAATGTATTTTGTTTGTTAAGCCACACAGTCAAGCATAAAAAAAGCAAACCTAATGCATGAACCAGTGTGTAGCTACAGAACAGGAGTAGATAATAACAGATGATCGGGCCGGTGATTAGTGTACTGGTGGTGCTGGATGCTCAGTAGCTGGAATAGACGAGAGGGGAAATGAGGTTGTTGCTTAAACAATGGATTTTTAAATAATAACTTTATGCATTTGCAGCCTGTTGCAGTAAAAAAAAATTGTGCCACTTTCTGTCATTAAATTTACATATTCTATTCTAATTGAATATGAATAATTAAGTGGTGGCTCAAGACCTTTGTGCAGCTCTCTAAGCGTTCACTCTAGAGTTGATAATAACCTAGTTCTGTGGTTAAAGGTTCTAGAAAAACGGCAATGCATGTGTATTTTGGATAATTCACTAGTATGAGAGAAAATCGGTTCTTACCAAGTTATTCAATGTCAAATTTATTAATAAAGAACATTTAACACAACACAGTTGACCAAGGTGCTGTACAATCCTAAATAGCTGAAGACATAATATAAAACAGACTATAAAAACTGACAATAATAATAATAATAATAATAATAAATCCAAATAAAACTATATAAAAAAAAAACAGGAAAATAGTGTCACCTAGTAAAAATCAGTTTATGTAGTCATGTTTTTGTGTAGTTAGTAATTTTAGGAACTAAGAATAAATGATTCTGTAGTTTTATTTATTTATTTATTTTTTTTTTTTTAAGGAAAAAAAAAATATATATATATTGGTAAGACAAAAGTTTTTAACAGACGTTCCCCATTGAGTTACACTGGAGCTCTGGACACCAAAAACTGCTTCGCATGTGTCCTTTTAATAGTTAAAAATACTTGTATCGTATTTTAAAAAAGGTTCTATGGAGGTTTAGATAGTTGATGTTTCTTAACAATTTGAGAAAAGAATTCTTAAAGCATCGCCAGAACTGCTAAACGTGTTATTAAAAGGCATGAGGGGTAGTACATGAGTACATCTTCGTCCTTAGTTCATCAACAGTGAAGAGAAAGGGGGTTCTTCAAGCGTTCTTTGAACTCAAAAGCATTCTCCAAGAAAGATTCTTCAGAGATAGTTATGGGTAATTCAGTAGAGACAAATGGGTAATTTGGTGTTCCTTACTATTAGGGTTGCACTATTTCTTTAAGGGTTGTTTAAATAGTTCTTGGCTCTAAAGTCAACTCGGTTTCACAGCTTCAGACATATTCCATTACTGTAAAAGGAAAAATCCAACAAGATCTTTTAAATAGTTATCAGCTATTTTTGTTTGTCTTTTAGCTGCTCCCATTAAGGGCTCGGCACAGCAGATCAGCAGATCTGTACACAGGTTTTACACCGGATACCCTTCCTGATGCAAGATTCCCATTTGTTTCAGGGCTTGGAGACCAGCACTGCATACAAGGGCTGGGAATCGAACCTCACACACACACACACACACACACACACACACACACACACACACACACACACACACACACACACACACACACACACACATATCTGTTGCATGACATGCAAGAAACCAACTACTGAGCAACCGATTCCCTAAATATTGGATGGTTATTTAATATTCACTATTCACTATTGTTGGCTCCAAGAAATAGTTTTCTTCATGGGTTCCTTTACTTAAAAAAAAAAGTTTGTTTTGGTTCTTTCAATAGTTAGAAAACTGCTGAACTATTCTAAGAACCCCTAATGTATATCTATTGAAATATGTTGTTGTTAGTCTTTCAGCTGCTCCCGCCGAGGGGTCGCAACAGCGAACCATCAATCCACACAACTTTTTGTTTTTTTGGCACAGGTTTTTACGCCAGATGCCCTTCCTGACGGAACCCCCACATTTTATCCGGGTTTGGAACCGGCACTGCAACTAGTGTCTGGGTAGTACAGCACAGGGTGTGGCTCGAATCCGGGTCCTCGGATCCCCAAGCCAACAACCTACTGTAGAGCCTTAGCACCATGAGCTGCCACTCCCCCATGTGTGGATTGATGGTCCGCTGTGACAACGACTCAACGAAAGGCAAACAACAACATCTTTCAATTTTTAGAGATTAGGGATTCTTCAAGGGTTCGTAGAAAAGTTCAGGGGAGTCGACATTGAGAAGAAATGTGTTCCACACGGCTTCTTTGGACAGATATGGTCCCTTTGGAGTTTAACAGTTAAAGGTTCTAGACCTGATAAAAGAGGTTTCTGGCAAGGGGTTTCTCATGGCTTTTTATAGGTTGTTTAAGCCCTTTTTGTGTCCTAACTGAGATCTGAAAAAAAAAAAAAAAAAACAGCCCCTGATGAAGACTTCTATTATCAGCTCGTATGCTGACTTCCTCGTGTTCTGTGCTAATTGAACACTGCAGCAGTTCGAGCCGACACTATTTATAATTGGAGTGTAACTAGCAATTAAACACATTCTTTGGAAAAGTGCCAAATGTTCAAGAAATGTTGGGAATAATACACCGCAAGAGGGATGCTGATTTTCCTGTGTGTGTGTGTGTGTGTGTGTGTGAGAGAGAGATGTTATAGATGGTGTCGGGTGTAAAATCCTGCAGCTGAATAATGTCCCGCTCATTAAGTGTGAATGGGACTCGGAGGCGCAGTTATACAGAAGTGTGTGTTAATGTCGCCGTGTAGCTGCGTCTGATGTTCTACGCGGTTAAACACGGGGCACATGCTCGCCTGTGAGTTCGTGTTTTTATTTAAGAGTTAGGTTTATTCGCTGCTACGTTCCCAACAGAGTGACAATCAAGAGAAGTGCAAAGCGGTGCTACTTTTACCACTCTGATGTTGATTACTTTCCAACAGCAGCATGTTTTTCATTCCTCTTACAACACAGCAATTTGCCAAGGACTGCATTAAAAAGTTTTGTCAAGACAAATGTTTTTACTCTTTATAGTTTCTTTAAAGGTTAACCAGGTCTTAGTGTGTGTGTGTGTGTGTGTGTGTGTGTGTGTGTGTGTGTGTGTGTGTGTGTGTGTGTTAATGCTCGAGCTGAAATACTCTTCGGATAATGCACTTTTTTTTTATACCTTAAGCTCACTTGGTTTTGCTCCTCCTATGAACCCAATGTTTCTATTGCTGAGGCACGCCCCCTCCAACAAGGCAGGACGAGGGGTATCTACTTATATGAGGTTACAATAGGGGAAAGATCTTATTGGCTTGTTACAACCCTGGCCAATACAAAGATATAAAAAGCAGTGTTTTTGTTCCTCACCTTTTTTGTTCCTCACACACACACACACACATCGATTGCCCACTTGAACATGAATAAATTTTTTTTTTTTTTTTTTAAAGTTCCTATTATGTTTCATAATGATGAGAGCATGTCATGTTACCGAAAGTGTACTTCAAGCTTGGTTTTGAAGAGTCACCGTTCCCTATTCAAAAAGCACGGACTCTGGAGACTAGATGTTACTTATATAAGCAATGCCTCAAATAATATAATGAAGAAAACAGTTTCAATTTACAATGCCGAAAATATGCCGTAGATGCTCCCACTTGAATTTCTCATGAACAAATCGTCCAGGCGAAGATTCACAACAAACCCCAAGGAGGGTAATTTAAAAATCAATGCTCGCAGAAGGTGGCTTTTCAGAAAAGATTTTGTAAGATGTATGATTTTATACTTTGCTATGCTTCGTTTTTTTCCACAGATGCGCCATGTGTGTGTGTGTGTGTGTGTGTGTGTGTGTGTGTGTGTTGTTAAGAAATGTGTTTCGAATGTGAAATAGAAAAGTAATAATTCACAGCTCTGTTTTGGAATTTTAATGGTGCTGCAGCGTGGAGGAGGGTTAGAATAAATAGCTGGGCTGAGTCTGGTCCTTTAATCTGATATCCATTTAAAATATTCTGCTTTACTATGAAACGCAGTCAAATGCTGGAAGTTGCTAATGAAGGGACGAATGCTAACTAGCTGAATTAAACTTCAGTTGTAGTACGGGATAGTTCAGGATTAGCATGATTATATACGGGCATAAAAAAAAAAAAACGTTAAAACTTTGTTATAAATTTTAGCATCAAGCTTTTGGTTGATGCATGTGACATATAAGCTGTTTAATAAAAGGGGCTACTGCAACAGGTATGTGTGTGTGTAAGAGAGAGAGAGAGAGCGAGAGAGATGTGATTGTGGGGTCAGAAAGAGGTTAGCCTTCCTGTGGAGCTTCAGTGCAGTGGATCAATACAGAGTTATTTCACTTTTCCAAATGCACGCGCACACACACACACACACACACACACACACACTGCACACTGCTGGTGATGATCAGGGACTTTCCCTCAGGAACACACCAGCTTCTGGGTTGCGACAAGAAAAATCGTTTGCCGTAACGTTGCCGTTTCTCAGCGCGGCAGATTACCGTCGCCAGATTTACGCTAAATATAATGTGATTTCATGTTCTGTGAGGTTTTCTTACTAGTTTTCCAACACATCTGATGGTTTAGTCTTTTATTATCTTTACAAACAATATAATGGCCAAATGCCAGCAAGGAAAATCAAATCATTAGTTTATCTCATTCATACATTAGCTAGACTAATTCTAAGGTTGCCTTCACTCAGCATTGCCGTTTAGAACAGTGACGGAACATACTGGATCATCTGCGTGTTTTCCCCGTCTGAAAAGCCCACAGTGGTGAGTTGAACACTTGAACTTGAGCCCTAGCTTTTCTCAGCTAGTCCCCATTCTGTTAAGTGGTAACTAAGATTTTAGGGTGTTAATCCATCCATTGTCCGTACAGCTTATTACAGGGGGCCTGGAGGTTATTCCAGGGAACTCATGGCACAAAGCAGGGTACACTCTGAATTGGGTGCAATCCCATTGCAAGGCACATGCCTACACACACACACACACACACTGAGACCCAATTATAGTCTGTAAACATACACAAATTACACAACAACATGTCTTTGGCCTGAGAAACAAACCTTCGTTAGAGGAAACCCACCAGGGAGAGAACATGCAGACTCCTTGGACACAGACCGAAGGTTTATGGCATGTACCCTACAACAAGCTTGAAATGCACCTTCCTAAAATGTACCTACATGTTGACCTCAAAAAGTGTGATTGCCACGTATCACTGCATTTTAGATGTATTTATCTAATCTAATTGAAAAAAAAAAAAAAACAATAAGATAAAATACTGGAAATCTCTGGGTCTCTGGAAACGTTGGTATGGACTTTTAGAATGCGCTGTTTATCATCAGTGTCGTTTGTCTTATTCAAATGCTGTGTACTCAGAGCCCATGCCAATCTCATCCTCTGACCTGCACAGCCATAGCTGATAAGGTAGGAAGGCATAAAAGTGCTTGAAATACTGTATATGATAGCGGGAATATAAAGTCAGGGAATATACAGTACAGCCCTTGAAATGTACGTAGGGCTCCTGAAATATACTGTAGGACACCAGAAACATATGACCTTGGGAATACAGGTCCTTGACTCTAGTAGTGGGGGAAACTCAACACAGAATCTGGCTGTAATAATTTAGGAGGTTAGGAATATTGTAGCACATATGACCCTGAGAATAAGAGGCCGTGGAGTTATACAATTAAAGGAATGTACCTGGAAATTTAGGAGTTTAATGGGAATATGATAACAAGGGAACAGAACGATGCTCCTGGTATTCTGTGAATTTGCACCAAATTCACAGAATTCAAGATGATACCCTTCAACACATGACATTCACCTGAGGCTGTGCAGTGCTGTGACTCTGCAGAGGGTCTAGGACAATGCAATACCGTGTAACAGAAAAGATATTGCCTTGTGCCAAGGATTTTACAATCTTGAAAATATGAGAGACTGTTTGAACATGAGGATGTCTGGTCATTTGTTCTGATGTTATAGAACCCTAGGAACATATGACCCTGGAATTGTGGCACCGTGGAACATGAAGCATGGAACACTGATAGTACAGTACATGACCTTGGAGACATAAGACTTTGTGAATATATTTTGCGATCAGGGCTTTGTTCTGTCTGGGTAAAGAATGAATGAAAAATAGCATCTTATAATGTCAAGGTTACAGTATGACCTTGAGAATTTATGAGCTTAGTATTATGGAAACTTTGGATCCCCAGGACTTAAAGGAATATAAGTCTCTGGCTTTATAGGAACCCTTGGAACATATAGGACCCTGAGAACATATAACCCTGAGAGCATTAGGCTCTGGGAATATATGGGCCTTGGGAACATATGATTGCTTCCCTGGTAAACACATTTCTTTAAAAATTATAGCGCAGCGCTTCTTGTCACAGATTTACGATATTATTAAGAATGCTGGGCTGAAGTGCCACTAAAAGTAATGACGCTATTGGTTTACCAGCATTTTCACATGGTGAACGATCACTACTTTACAGCATCCGTCACGTATCCATGACAGTGTCTGATCAAGGAGGGGTTTCTGATAGAGGAGCTCCTCGGGACAGGTCCAAAGTCAGGACACCAGACAGCCAGTGCGAAATAATGATTAGAATTTGCCAAAAAACTGTAGAGAATTGGTGTAAAATATTTATTACCTGGCAATATTTGAGTTCCCAATATATATATATTGTTTCTTTTTTGTCTTTTTTATTTTTATCCTTCTCAGTCTGTCTGCCTCCTCTGGGATTAAAACAGAGACTGTGTGTCGCTAAAGCTGTAGCAGATCAATCTTCACATTCCCGTCCTGGTTTCTATGACACACACACACACACACACATACACACACACACGTATATATATATATATAATATATATATTTTTTTGCCATCTTTGAATTTCGGGAAAGCATATCCATCACTTTCACAGAAAGAGAGAGAGAGAGAGAGAGAGAGCGAGAGCGTACATACTATTGCAAAAAGACACAGCTGGATGGAGAGAGATGGAGAGATGGCAAACTGAATCCTCCATGAAGAGAAAACTCTGTTTGCTTTTCCGTCTCTCGGTTGTTATCTGTTTCTGGTGGTCTTGAAAGCTTTTATCTTACAGACAGGGTGAAGCCGCGGTTTCCTGCACACCTCGCAATCAGGAAATGAAGCTCACATTTCTACACATTGTGAATACGGACTTCTTACTGGAACTCACCGACATCCACACGGGATCATCTTCCATAACCTCAGGTGTGGCAGACGGCAACATTTTGAGCACTACAGTTTAAGCCGTACTCGTGTGATGACTTTATACAGTGAATAATGCAGAGACACTTGTGCCTCACAGGAGAAAGTGTGCGCCGGAGCAATACTTTGGAATTGAGTTTCAAAAAAAAAAAAAAAAAAAAATGTAGGTTTTCTCATTCAAGGAAAAGACTAATTATCTCATGTCTATCCCCAGGCTCGGCTGAGCAGCACTTGGTTATTACACTTCTTCTGAAGTCCCAAGCTGACACCTTTTAGTCACACCATTATAGCTTGCCTTTTTAGATACAATAACGCTTTGCTTTCATCCCTTTACATCTTCATTTTAATTTAGCAGATAAAGTGCCATCAAGGGTGGACAAATCAGAACTTTATTAGCAATTAATGGTGCAATTCATGCTGCCTCTTGAGGCTATGCACCCCTCTGCACATTTCACTTCACTTCCTCAGTACTAGACTTTTGTCTAATATTTGTCTGGCCATGTGGAAGACGTCTGAGTGCATGAATTTATTTGGGGTTTACTCTCGAGTCTCTCGCTGCCGTTGTGCTTGCTCAGCCCACCTCCTGATAGCAAGATTGAGCCACAGCTGAGAGCGATTCAGACGCCATTCGGCTCTCAGGAACACAACAAACAATGCAAAATTTTATTCACAAATGTGGTGCAAGCTATGAAATGGAAGTCATATCTCAAGATCTGCCATCAGAACCTTGGATTCATTTAGTTGAACTTTATGATTACAGATTGCTTAAATTCTTATGCATAATAAGACTAAAATACTGAATACCAGCCAAGATAGATGCATCAGGATGCTGTGGGACATCGCCTGCATCCGGAAAGTATTCACAGCGCTTGACTTTTTTTATTTTTTATTTTTTATTTTTACATTTTGTTATGTTACAGCTTTATTCCAAAATTGATCTAATTCATTATTTCCCTCTTAATTCTACAAACGATGCCCCAAAACGAAAACATGAAAGAAGTTTGTTTGAAATCTTTGCAAATTTATTTAAAATAATTTAACCCTCCCCCAAAAAATTACCAGTATTCACAGCTTAAAAATTGAGCTCAGGTGCGTCCTGTGAAATGTTTTAACCTCTTTACTGCCTTCGCTGGATGCAGGAGCTGTTTTTTTAGGCTACCATTGGACTTGTAGTGGTACTTCCAGTACCTGGTTGACCAGAATGAGGAAGCTTGTGATGAGTCCAACCATAACCTGCTACCAATATGGATACAACATTTACACCACAAATCCCATGAATGATGGAGCTGTTCTGGGACAAATAGAATTATATCATAGCGAGATATCTGAAAAATCACGGTCACTGCAAATGTAAAATAAAAATAAAAAAAGTAAAAAATCTAAAAGTGAAAACAAAACAAACATCACAAGTCAAAGCCTCTACATGAACCCCAAACAGGCAGGTTTCTTTCTAAAGAATGTTGAGTCATATTAACCTAGTCGTTCATAAAGTACACACCAAAAACACTTTGGACTTCATATATTTTGTGTTTATTCAAGGTTGTAAGTAAGAATTTTTGCTTGTTGAAGAATATGAGGCTCATGTAAAACTCCAGTGGTTTCAATCATATCAGGTAAATGTTTGTGAAAAGATTCAGGCTCTGCATTCCTCTCTCTATAACCTGAGGGGGGAAAAAAACTGTTTTATTACTGTCATTGTGGATCATAAATATCAATATCCTGTTATATTTGCTGTGGCAGCAGCAATAGTGAAGCAGGAAATTAGGGTTCTTAAAAAAAAAAAAAGCGATACATGTATTGGTTTTAGTTAGAGAAAAGAAATGTAAGAAAGCTGTTAAGCAGTGAAACCTGCTTAAAGACTTTATTTCTTTCTTTTTACATCTTTAAAAAGTGAAATTAGATATTCAGTGAATGCTCATATATTATAAAAGCTACCGAGCCCCATAAGGGATATAGAAGGGGAACGTGTGAAAGAAACATACCAGAGAGAAAAATATATTGAAATGTTTGTTTCTTTGCAAAGCAAATTGAAAAATAATTGAAACAAAAATTGATTGCAAAACTGTTAGCAAGCCTCTGTGTAAGGTAAAGAGATTTTACAGTACCTTCCTAGTTATGATTGGTTAGGAACCTAGATCACAAAGGCGTCAAATAGCCCAACTTTTGTTAATTATTGAATCTCAGTGTCAGCCTGAACCATATTAATGCACTTTTATTGATAAAATCCTCAACATGTTGAATAAATGAATACCTTTGTGTACTGAATAAACAAATATATTCAGGTTGAGATGCAATAATTAGATTTTATGAAACATAAAATAAAGAAAAAGCAAAGGAGGGAGATTTTGGTAGGTCAATATTACGTTAACAGAATGTTTCAGTATTTTGAAAATTGCTGTATATTCAAAATATGATGTTGAAATGAACATTATTCCACCCTTGCTGGCTGAACAGACAGAATTAGACAAGTGCCACTCAGCATCTCATGCTTTCATTTTTTTTTGAACATTACAGCATCGTTGATCATATTTTCATTTATTTATTTTACATCGCTGCTACTTTAATTAGCCCTTTGCACAGCAACCCAAACCCAACCACTTCCCCGCCAGACCGATGACATCGAACTGCACTGCACCAATTCCAAGCAATGCTTATAGGTGATTTTAAATGGTCAGGAATACCTTAATATTAGTGTAGCCCAGACTTGTGCTTCTGATAAATTAATATTTAAAGGTACTTTTTCGTTAATGTTTTAACTCTCGTTATTGTCCTGATGAATAAATAATCGAACAATGTTTTTTGAGCTTCCTAGTGGGCTTACTGCAACTTACTAGATTGGTTTTGGCAACTATAACATTAGATAACTTACTGTAGCATATTACACAGTTAGGAGTTAATGTTGCACCTTATGGTCAATGTCACAATTCTTTCCTTTAAAAAAAGATGCTGAAGCTTCACTAATACTATTAACATTGCTTTTAGAAAGGCCTTCTGACTGTAATCTCTAATCAACAATGTTCATTGATTTTTAAAAAATGCGCCATGTGATTTTTTTCGAAAACTGCACTATGCAAGAAATTTAAAATTATGCCATTTTTGTGCTTCTTACCAGATCTTTTTTGAATCCAGATAGTTAAAAGTGTGTACAGTATGTGCCTTATGGACATGCCTTCAGAATTTGACTGTGTTGTATGAAACATTTAGAAACATTCAACATTGTATTGATTTTTAGGGTAACAGTGGGTTATTTCTGTGACTGGAATATGACATAAAGCACATGCCGAGGTAAGATTTCCAGGAGCTACAGTAGGTAAGTAAACTTCTTTAACCATAATTATCTTCTTCTTTTTTTTTTTTTTTTTTTTCCTGTTGCTGCCATGACTTTTTCTCAGGTACAGTGAGTGTTGCCTAGCAATTCCCCAGGGCGACACCCACCACACATGGCTGCGCAAACACTTAGCTTACGGAAGTTTGAGAGAAACACAAAAGTACTTAACAATTGAGGCGTAGTAGCACTTCAAGACTTCGTAAGTATTGATATTATCAATCATAGTTCTTGTTTTAGTTCGGCTTCAGAGTTGCACTACTGCTTATCCATGAATGTTATATCGGTTAACTTGAAAACCATATTGAGCAGATGACATCAATTTAAGGAAAACGTTCATATATACAGCAGCTATGGTTGACATCAAATTGAATGGTTGACATTGTCTTCAGCCCTTTTTTTTGTGGTATATGGCCATATCCAAACGACTTTTAATGAGATATTTTTTATCACATTATACATAAGAGTATTTGAGGGTTAAGGGTCCAGCTAGGGTAGCTCAGTGGTGTTGGGGTTCGAACCTGTGACCCATAGCCCAATACCTTAACCACTGAGATACCTCTGCCCTTCATACTGTAATCTGAAATCTTGTTTTAGAGAGATTATGGTGAGAAAATGGCCATTGCTTAACCTAGAAAAGATTTTACTCCTGCCAAGTAGAGAACATATTGTTGCTGAACTTGTAGGACTTTTGATTATTCCTCGATCCAGGAGAGCCCTGTGACTTTGGGGAGTCCCCAGGAGTAAATCTATGAGTCCCAGGAGAAAATAAGTCTAGGAAAATAATTGACATCTGATACCTCAGTAGCCTTTTGCTGAGATCAGTAAGGAGGAAGAGAATGTTGGGGGAGTTTGAAGAGAGGCCTGTGAGAGCTGAGGAGTTCCAGGGTTACGCCAATTGTCTCACCAAAATCACTCTCTGAGATTCCTCGCCGGACTCCACTACTGTATGTCTGGACATTTTAGTTTAGTTTTAGTCAGAGGAACCCATAAGTATTTTAGTCAAAGGTACCTTTAAGTATATATATATATAATCTTATCATCAGTTTTAAATGGTACAAATGATGCTTCTTTTGTTTGTAGTTTACTCCGGGGGGGGGGGG
>JAAGKR010002548.1:2500-27728 GCA_011419295.1 Clarias macrocephalus | reverse complement strand
TCCCCCCCCCCCCCCCCCCCCCCCCACCCACCTTTTAGGCTTTTTCATACAGTATGTTGTGTTGCCAATGAAAGTTTAACTTCGCTCATGTAAGCATATTACTGAAGCATTACCGCCTGAAGCACTGGCACCATTCAGCAAGAAGGACATTACATTCCATATACAGTACATTGACTGTGTGCACACTTTCAAGACGCCATTTAAAGCTCATAGGAGTCGAGAAACATACTGGATATTCCCTGGAAGTCTTGTCACCTGTCTATGGAAATGTTTGGGAATGACAGACATCTCACAGTGAGACTGATAGATTTACTGATGGTGCCCTTAAAGAAGATTTTGATACTTTAGTAAAAAAAAAAAAAAAAAAAAAAAAGCTTGCTTTCTTGTTGCTGTGTATGCAGACCGTTTTGCCTGTTTCCAGAAATGCAATTTAAGATAAAGCATAAAGCATAGTTGGACGTCTTAATGTTGTGACCTTATCAAATTCTCACATATCCTCACATATAAAAGAGAGGCAACACATAATGCAGATCCATTTTAAAAGCATTTGGCAGGGACCCCTAGCTACACATCATAAAAGAACATCATATTTTAACACCAGCTGTTCTGTAACCAAATCTGTTGAGTATGTGTTTTCTAGGAAAAATACAAGGTGTTTTATGTGTGATCCTTTCCCAGAACAGTAACAAGCTTTAATAAGTGGTTTAAAAAAAAAAAAAAAAAAAAAAAAAAAAACTTTCTTCTTCAGTTTGGTAATATAACTTGGATTTACCAGATGGCTGTCCTTTTGAGTGGCAGTCTACTGTAATTAGTGTTACACTTGTGTCTAAACCCTTAAATGTGAAATGTTAATTTTTTGTGTCTAAAAAAACAGTTCATCTTTTTTAGAAATAGTTAAGTTATTGTTTTATATAAAAGTATCAGTAAAAGATTGAGAATGCTTTGGGTGCCTTGGCTTGTTTGTAGGGTGTTTGTAGGGTGTTTGTAGGGTGGGGCCTCTGTGGATCCTAACTGGTGCATCCCATGGGAGCTCACAAGGACTGGCATCTGGGGAGTTTGGAGGCCAGGTCAGCAGTATTGGACTTTTTGCCTCCTGGGCATCGCACATGGTTCTCTGGGTGTTCTGGTGCATTTCAATTGTGGCAGGCATTTACTTGTTTTGCCAACTTGTGCTGCATTGGCTGTTATGTAAGATCAGACTGGACATCTGGCCTTTGTTTCCCATGAGCATTGGTGAGCCTTGTGCGCCCATGAATCCATCTATTGCTACTGCACAGTTGCATAGTGCTATTTAATTCACCTGGCAGTGGTGTGGATGTTATGGTTGGTTGGTGTATATTCTGTGGTTTTAGGCAAAGTCACTGTTTCGAATGACTAAAGTTTTTTTTTAGAAGTAAAGCAACTAATTTTTATATACAAGGTGCTTTACAGTATATGGACTACCATTAATAAGCTGAGTTAAATAAGTGTTCTGACTAACAGAAATGCTTGAATAATCAGCAAGCCAGAGGGGACAATGGCCAGAAAAAAAAACCTCTCAGACAGGACATCAAGAAGAAACCTTGAGAGGAAGCAGACACAAAAGAAAACACATTCCCTAGCTAGCTGATACCAGACAGTACGCCCATAAATAAATTTGTTCTATAATTGTGTCTTCTGAGGACAAAAGTGCAATTGTATAACAGGCTATATGTTTAGGTTTATATAAGTCCTTGAATACAAAACTGTTGCAATTCCTGTTCTTAAACTATTCAACCAGTTTCTTCCATAAGCTAATACAGTACGCATTGACACATCCAGTACTATACTGTATGTGTCAGTGCTATCTAAGCCATCTTTATGGTTATCACATTCGCCCTTTCTCAGTTATCATATGAATATTTAACCAGACCATATGGGGACGTGCTCAGCAGCAGCAGCCAGTGGTCTCCATGTGGTGAGAACTCCACAAGTGGGGCACCAGGATGCATTAGAAAGGTCCAAAGGGCAGAAGGTTGTAGGATCACTGATAACTCAGGAGTGCCACATGCAGCTTGACAGAAAGATCGAGACCGAGAGAGAGAGAGAGAGAGAGAGAGGGAGAGAGAGAGAGAGTTAGGTATACTCACTGTCATGCAATGGATAAGGTCAGCGTATATTTTGCCCTGCAGCAAGCAGGGGATCTGACAGCTTAACTAAAAGGGAGAGCCAGAAGGGATCACAGACATGTGGGCTCCCTAGGAAGTAAAGTAACCAGTCACTCCACCATCAACAAACCTGAGTGATCAGTGTACACATACTGGTTCCCCATAATACTCTACATCTATGAGTCCCCCAGATCTGCTCCTTTACCTAATACATTTCCATTCAGAAATCTTGACAAAATAAATAATTTTCCAGCCTAAACTTGAACACTGAGATTGTGTCTAAATCACGAACATAAATGGGAAGGCTGTTCCATAAAATAAAATAAAAAAAAAGCTCTGCCCGCTGCTGTGGGTGTCATTACACAAGGCACCAAAAAATAAACTGAACCTTGGTTAAAAGAACCCTCTCTTGTCTATTATTAATTAGAAGCCAAGAGCATGAAGGCAGGACTTAAATCATGCATGTAAGTGCATTTTAAACAACCCATAAGTATACTGTATATGGTCACCTGAGGGTTTTGTGTGGTCTCAAATACATATTTCAAAGGACTATTTTGACATACACAATAGAAGTGTAGAGATTTATTTAGGCATGTCAGAACAAACGGTTTATTTGTGAAATGGTGAAGTTTTGTATTTATGGAAGGAGTCTCCAGTGTCAGCGCTTTTAGCTTTACGGTTTTAAATCAAGTAAAAATCTGGGCTACATTATTTTGCCAAAAGTTTTTGCTCCTCTGCTGTCACATGCATATGAATTTCAGGCCAGTCAAGTTCTTCCACACCAAACTCACTCATCCATGTCTCTATAGTCCCTACTTTGTGCACTGGTACGCAGTCGTGTTGGAACTGGTGTCGGGTTGTTTTTCAATCCTTGGGCTCGGCCCCTTACTACCGGTGAGGGGAACTCTGAATGCTTCACCATACCAAGACATTTTTTGTCAATTCCATGCTCCCAGCTTTGTGGGAGCAGTTTGGGGACGGCCCCTTCCTGTTCCAACGTGACTGCGCACCAGTGCACAAAGCAAGGTCCATAAAGACATGGATGAGTGAGTTAGATGTGGAAGAACTTGACCTCAACCCGATAGAACATCTTTGGGAGGGATTAGCGTGGAGACTGCGAACCAGGGCCCGTATTCACAAAAAAACTTCTTAAAACTAAAAGTTGCTCCTAGTGATGAAATTCTAAGAAAAATCTTCGAATTATGGCATTTTCTTAGAATTTTCCCTTAAATTTAGGACTGAATCTTAGTAAAGATAAAAATGATTCACAAAACATCTTAGCCCTAAAAACAGCTCCTAGGGTAAAAGAGTAGAGAGGAGGACTTTTAAGAGGCTTAAGAGTTTCTATAGCAGATGACAAAATGGTGGAAAGAAGAAATATTCTCCAAACACTGAACGTAGAGCTAAAAGTAAACGCTGCTCTTCTGTCCAGTTTGGTTTTCTTGTTCCTTTACTTCCTTCCATCTCTCTTGGATTGTTGACTACATACCATCAAAAAAGTGCAACTTAAACAGACGGTCCTGCGATCATTGGTAAAATCTGAGCTATTTGCTCCCATCAATCTGAAATGGATCACAAGTAATAAAATCAGTACGGTAACTAAATGTAAGAACTTAAATATACTAACTACTGTGTGGAAATTGGTTGTTTCAAAAGTAGACACATTTTCAACATTAGAATGTTTAATTATCTTATAAGATAATTAGCCGCCTATAACAGAAACTTATTACAGTAGCCTGTAGTCATGATTATACAATTTCATTATATACAAACATTATGATTTCACTGTCTGTTCTATTATCATATAGTCTATTTTTACAAAGAGCTCGTTTCAAGACCTTTACAGAGGTCAGAGGTTATTTTTTTTTTATCAACCAATCACAGTCTTTGAACTGCTGCATCATCCCTAGCAACAGGGTCGACCACACCCCCTAACTAAGATCAAATCTTTTGTACTTTCCTTACCCAGAGTTGCTCTAGGAAGTCTTCTAAATCACTTTTATTCTACAATTCCCAGCTAGGACTTTTTAGGATAAGATAGGAGCTCTCTGAGAGAATTCTAAGAAGCTTTGTGAATACGGGCCCAGGCCTTCTTATCCAACTTCAGTGTCTGAACTCACAAATGCACCTCTAGAAGAATGGTCAAAAATCCCAATAACAAAACCCAAATTGTTGTGGAAAGCCTTCCCTGAAGAGTTGAGGCTGCCATAGCTGCAATGGGTGGGACAACATCATATTAAAAACCTTATGGATTAAGAATTCAAGTTCATATTCTGCACATGTGAAAGCAGGCAGGCGAATACTTTTGCCAATATAGTTTTTGTTCCTAGCTGCTATAGAATAAGTGATAGCAAGAACTTATGTGTTGTTCTAGGTTGTGAAAAAACAGCATGTCATGTTTGGGGGGGATCACAGCTCCGGTGTATCTGGTTTGTATCCCTTATGTCAGCTTGCCCTTATTCAAATGTTAGCAGGGAAGGTGTCATGTTTAACACCAGGTTTAAGCAAACATTTATCTTCTCTTCAAGCCCAAAGTCTCATAGTGATTTTTCTACATAACATTTTCTATCACTTTCCAACACTGGCACCTAATTAATTTTTAACAGGCACAGATAACAGCGCACTCACGTACACCTCTTTGATGTAAACTACAAGATAAAAAGTGTGATTTTGTTATTATATGTGAAAGTCGATGACAGCAGCATGGGAGCGTTTTTTAGTTTGGGCCATCATCTGTGTGTCTTTGCATCTTTTATTCATGCTTTATTTCGAACTGTTCACAGGCACTGAAGCAGAAGCTGAGTTTAGAGTGTGAAAAGAGAATTTGTAACTGCTGACCGCATGCTGCGTCTCCTCACTTGACATATAAATAAGGCAACTGCCTTTAATTAGCTGCAACCAGTCGGCAGGTTTCTGAACGCCTGAGAAGAAAAGGTCTTTCAGAAATATCTTGTCTAAAGGTTTGCTCCAAGTCAGAATAATGTATTATTTATTTATTTTTTAATTCATTACAAAAGTACATATATCATGGAAAGTTCACTGCAGGCTACAGGGCAGAACGAAAGTTTTTTTTTTTTTATCCTTTTTTTTTTTTCTTTTTTACATTCAAAGGAATAAAATGAACATTTAATTGTGTGACACGACTCCGGCGAGATACGTGAGAATGACATAAAGTGTGATGCCACTTCCTTCTAAATAAGGTGTTATTTCATTACCTTGGAAAGAAAATGAGTAAGCAATAAAAACACTCCAAGTGAAGTAGAGTTATTGCTAGTGGTTGTAGTACTATAATGTACAATTAATGCCATTAATAAATGAATGAATACAGATTGACTATAACTGTTCCTTTGCATGCTTGTTGGGTTTCCTCCTGGTACTCTTGTTACCTTCCACAATCCAGAAGACAGATTAGGCTTTGGCGTTCCCAAATTGAGCATAGTGTGGTGTCCCCTGCAGTGGACTGGCCCCCTCCCTCGGTGTACCCGTCCTCGTGCCCAAAATCTTCTGGAAGATGTTCCACGCCCTCCGTGACCCTGTACCGGATAAGCAGTTTAGAAAATGACAGCAAAAATGAAAGTATAAATCTAAAAATATCCAGACTGATGAAGAAATGAGGAACCGTACTGTAAAGAGGCTGATTAATTCGGGAAAGCAAACAATTAGGGTGATTTGTAACGACTGGAGCTGGGTTAGCCTCCAACGCATTGTTAAAACCTGGAAGGCCAGGGCTGAACTATCAGTCTAACCCCTAGATTCAGTTTGCTAGGGGCCTAACGATTAAACTTTGGAGTGATGGACAAAAGTTATATGGTTTGACCCTATCCCAGGGTAAGCAGGGAAACACATGAAGCGATGCTCCCATCATGCATGGCGTCCACTGTACAAGCCTCCGGAGACGGTGTTATGATCTGGGGTCGCTTCAGTCGCTCAGGTCCAGACTCAGCAACGTTATGCGGCAATAAAATGAAGTCAGCCGACCACCTGAATGTACTGAATGAGCAGTTTATCACATCTATGGAGTTCTTCTTCTCTGATGGCACGGACATATTCCAGAACTCAAATAGTGAAAGAGTGGTTCTGGGAGCACGAGGAATCATTTTCACACGACATTGTGTAATCAAATCTAAGGAGAGTCAAATGAAATCTCAGTGTGCAACTTTTTTTTTTTTTTTTTTTTTGTAATTTTCTCACTCATCACCTATACCAGTTAATCCTGTATTCAGGGTCACTGTCTATCCCAGGAGACTTAGGGCACAAGGCGGGGTACATCCTGGACAGGGTGCCAATCCATCGCAGGGAACACACTCACACACTATGGCCAATTTGGGACCGTCAATTAGCCTAACCTACATGTCTTTGGACTGTGGGAGGAAACCGGAGTACCCGGAGGAAACCCACCAAGCACATGCAGACTCCATGCACACAGAGACAGGAATCGAACCCGGACCCTGGAGGTGCAAGGCGGCAGTGCTGACCACTACACCGCTGTGCCGCCTTTATGACTTTCTGTTATACAAAAATAACACCTACCTTTCGAGGAAACAGAATGGCCAATTCAAACGTATTGAGTAGAAAAAAACATCTTCTTATATTAAATTGAAATGTTATGAGAAGTGAAGTTGCTGCTGGTTTTGGAGAGGATAATAAAATGCAAATGCTAAACGCGCATGAGGTCACAGGGGGAGACACTTCTTGCAGCACATTTTGTCAGGTTTTCTGATACGCAGATATATCATTCACATAAAGACACGAGTCACATGAGGTCTGTTTTCCTGAGGCCACTGAGGGCACTTTAATCAAACCGAGAGCTGTGTGGGTATTCAGAGGATCATTGAAAGTGGCAATGAATCCAGTCATGACTGTTAAGTGGCTTCCTCTATCTGGTCAGGCTGAACAATCAAGTGGCCTTGAACACCTGATGATATTTTTTGAATTCCTGTTTTTTTTTTTTTTTTTTTTTTTTAAAGCCATCTGACACCAACACAAACGCCGACTGGCATAATACTGGCATAAGCATGTTTTTAAAAAAAAATTTTTTTTCATATAATAAGTACGAGCGTTAAAGAAACATGTTGTAATGTAAACGAGTGATGTTTTTAATTACCTAACACAAATCATCTCACAGAACATCACCGTAACACTTCTGCCATTTCACGAATGGAATTAGCGTCTCAGCTTGTTTGCTGCAAGGTATAAGTAACAGAGGTAATAACAGCTCTGACACCAATGTCGTACCAAGATGTGAAAAAAAAAAAGCTATATAAATAAATTTTTTTTTAGACATTAGCATTTTTATTGTTTAAATTAGCATAAATAGAATTGTAGTAAATAGAAAAGAAGTAAAAGGCCAAACATTTTACAGTACAGAAGCAAGTTTAAACAAACAAGGATACTTTAACAATACAAGGATACTTGAAATGTTTAGAGATACATTTAAAATAAGAGGTTATGTCTTTTAATTGATTTTAGATGGAGTGTAACAAAAAAATTTTAAATAATTTTATGAGTTAAGTCAAAATTCAGCCTTAATTTAAAAAGCAAATCTTACGCAGGAAAAAAATTTCTTGGCTGATAAATTATGTTTGAGATAAGACGAACACTTCATTTTCAACCTAGTTTATTTAAAAAGTTTTCTTTTTCTAAAGCAAACTCCCTCTCTCCCTCGCTCTTTCTCTACACCGCTTATCCTGGACAGGGTCACTGGAGTTTATCGCAGGGGATACGGGGGCACTAGGTGAGGTGTGCCCCGTGATGCCCCGTGATGCCCAGGGTGCACAAGTATTCACACAATCACACACTAAGGGCAATTTAGAAAATGATGACTAGCCTGACCTGCATGTCTATAGAGGGGGGAAACTGGAGTACCTGGAAGAAACTCAAAAATTAGTGAGGGGAGCGACAAACACAGACCAGAGGAAGGAAAGAATCAAAGCCTCGAATCAAACCCAGGCAGTGTGAGGCTACAGCACAAACCACTTCACCACCACGCCACTGGATCATTTCCATTCGGATCATTTCCATTCTAAACTCCTATTCTAAGTTTTTTATTTATTTATTTATTTATTTATTTTTATAGTGTCCTTTTATGCTTTCATTTCCATCCAGCTGAGTGTTTATCTATCCATCTGGGAGAATGTCCATTTGTCTGTGCATCTGTTTAATATTCTCGTCAGCACTTTAGCAGTTAGGACGTTTATAGGATTTAAATGGAATTATCAGGTCAAATTTAAAGTCAAATGTCTGAAATAGTTTTTCTCTAATTGCTTCATTTCTCTTTGAAGCATGTTACACAGTATATGAGTCTAGCATTGCTGGCGTGAGAGGCGTCCCTGAGTACTTTTAGTTTCAAATGCCTTTAAACAAAAGAATCAAAAAAAAAAAAAAAAGAACCATTACATTATTTAACTGAATTTTCAACTATTTTAATTTTCTACTTTTTTACTTGAAATTCCTACTGTTTTGCTTTTTCCCTGTATTAACTGTTCATTTTTTTCTTTTAACTACATTGAGTACTGTTAACTTAAATAATTACAATTAGTTCAAATTAATAGACCTCGGTGAGTATTTAGAACTTTTAGGTATTTAAGAGTTTGTAGAAATGACACTTTTCAAGTTAGCTGAACAAATTTGATATTTTATGTAATCATAAGTACTTAAGTAACAATAACTTCCACCAGTGTAAAGTCTGTAGTATTTCGCCTGCCATGTGGAAGTTCTGGGTTCGATTCCCGTACTGGATTTTCTGAGTTTTGAGACTTTTTCGGGTTAACAAAGTATCCTATTTACACGTATAATATTTGAGGTAATCAGTTACATCAAATTTTTTAAGTAATAATGTTTTCAATTTTAAGTAAACAGAACTATCAATTTTTGAGTTTGTTGAACTTGTGCAAATCAAAACAATTTTTGCAGACCAACCGGCCCGGGAATCAAACCCAGGCCTTCTACATGGCAGGCGAAACACCTACCATTTGATTTTACATTTGTGGAAGTTTTACTTAAGTTATTGTTACTTAAGTACTTACGATTACATAAAATATCAAATTTGTTCAGCCAACTTGAAAAGTGTCATTTCTACAAACCCGTAAATGCCAAAAAGCTCTGAATACTCAAATAGGTCTATTAATTTGCCCTAATTGCAATTATTTAAGATTAAAAGTACTCAATGTGTTTCATTACTTTGAGCATTAGGGTTTACAGTGTAGCAAGTAAAAGCATCTCGAATCCAGTTAGATTTATCTAAAATTTCTTAATGTATGATTACAGCTAAGTAAAATAAAGTTTAGTAAGCCTATTATAAGATTAACTAATTTTAAATGTAAATTCCTTGTTAAGCTAATTTAAGTTACTGCAAATAATTGTGCTTCTTTCAAGAAATAAAAAGTTTTTTTTTTTTTTTTTTTTTTTTTGCCAGCCAGCTATTCTTTTATTTGCTGTCAAGAAAAACAGGACTGTGTTCTCCAGTTTCCCCCACAGTCCAAACACTACGGCTAATTGCTCTTCTCTAAGTGACTGTGACGTCCCTAAGCCGGAGTAAATGCACACATTTCCTCCATGAATCTTTTCTTTAAAATCAGCAGCTCAGCTCAACATCAGTGCTGAAACAGACCGAAGGTAAACTTTCTGCCCGTGTGCTGTTTAATAGAGGTGACTCTGGCTCGGAGGTGTTCGCCCTTGAACTGTTTGATGAACATGCATGAGAGAAAGAAGAAAACATGTTTTCCTTTTCACCTCCAGGGGCAAAAATCCTGTTACAAAAAAACAAGCAAAAAAAAAAAAAAAAAAAGGATGACATTTTAACTATAAATTCTATTATAATTCTAAATGTTTACTTTTATTTTATGTATGTAGCTTCTGTAAATATTGTTAATTTCCAGGCTAAATTTTATATGTACAGTGAAAACTTGGATTAGCAAGCAGGCTTGTATATCAAACGTCTTTAACATGGAACCTCTCTCTCTTTCTTTTGTTATTTTAGCATAACTTTCCCAAAGTGTTTTTTTTTTTTTGACAAAGCAGTAAATTCACAACAAATGCCAAAAACCTTCTCTGTATCACTCCACTCAGACACTCAGCCTCTCTACTACCCCAATCTCATCTCTTGTTACTGTACAAAAAAAAAAGGTTCAGAAGTAAGTGATTTAAGTACCCAGTGCTTGCTTCAGCATGAAAAATCGTCTCGGGCTGAACCTATTAGCATCTCTAATAGCCCCTGATATTGTGGCGCGCGCTGAGAGAGGATGCGATGAGGTGGCCTTAGATGATTATGATTATAACCTGACAGAAAGGATGTGAGGAGGCGGTGGAACCGTTTCCACTCTGTCATGTTTTGCAGCTACGCTTCTTAATGCTCCTGCCGAAGAAAAATGTTTTGAACTATGAGCTTTGAAAAAGGGAGCACGGGGTGAGAACTAGAGTTGTTGCAGAGATCTAAGACTCCTGCTAGGCTTTGCGCGAGCTTCACGGTCTCATTAGAGAAGCAAGATATGGGGTCCGTGAGTTGTCAAGAGCTGCTGTGGTTTCTCACCTGTTAGTCAACTGGATGCACACGTTTTTGGATAACTGAGAATCAGCAAAGTTTTCAGTTCTGAATTAACACCCTACAGTGTTTATACAGGTTCAGTTGGAATAATAAAGTCTTACAATGTTAAATCAGCAATGGAGATTTTACTGTCTATGAATCTGCAGTGTGCTTCAGTGGTAAACCTCATATGCAGTGTAGTGTCTAATTGAGACCGGTGTTTAGGCTTTTAGTGCACAGGGTTGGGTTTAGCCATGGATTTAATATAGAACCCAATTTTTGGGGGAAAATTGGACAGAATTTAATCTCACCTATCATAATGAGGACAGGTTTTAACTTTTTCAGTTTGGTTCCTCTCAAGGTTTCTTCCTCATGTCATCTCAGGGAGTGTTTTTATTCCCACCGTAGACTCTGGCTTGCTCACTGGGGACAAACTGATAAAACTAACCATTTTCTAAATTTTCCACAATTTATATCCAGATTTTTTTTTCCTGGTAACCTCCTCTGTGACAATGTCCAATGTGGCCTTGCATCTCCAGGGTCCGGGGACATTCCCGCATGTCATGGGGACAGTCCGGGGACAAGCCCCCTGCAACCGTGAATACCGGATTAAATGGTATAGGCGATGAATGAGTGTGCAAATTGAATAGAAGAATGTAATATTTTTTTGTTTAGTTTTTTTTTTTTCGTGCTATTTAGTAGTATATTCGAATTTAGACATTTTGTCCACGGACTTTGTCTAGTAAAAAGAGTGTTACAATTGTTATTGAACTTTCTTTAGCGGAAAAACATTGGAGAGTTTAGGCACAATCCCTCTTCACCATCAGAAATGGGGTGCTATTACTTTTCTAAAAATCGGAACCCCCGTGAAACGTGTATTAAAACATTTAGCTGGGCACTTTGAGCAGTTCTCGCTCTCTCTTTATTGTCAGACTTGAAAATAAATCATGCCTTTTCATATCAAATAAATTCGATAAAACCTAATTAACCCCTTCGAAACTGACCCTGATCTCACGCCATTGAAAATAAATGGGGTTTTACAGTGTAGAGTCAGTGAGTCAGCATCTTTAAACCAGCTCAATTATGCTGAATTTTGCACAAACTCTGCAAAGCTTATATCAACAGATACAGCCCGGTCTGCTTCCAAAGTACATAAAATGCATATATTGTATGTATTGTAAATATATCTTGGGAACTGTGTAGGTTATAAAAGGACAGATTTCACAGTTTTTCCTAGGAAAACTGAGCACCGTCTTTCAGCAAGGACTTCTTAACTTCCTGTCCTGTTGAATGACCCAATTTCGCCCAAGCTTAAGCTGCAGTTGGCTTCACATTTGCCTCGATAATGCTCTGGTGTACAGAGGAGTTCTTGGTTGACTCAGTGTCTGCAAGGTGCCCAGATCTTGTGACTGCAAAAACAAGCCAATCATCACTGCTGTACTTGACAGTGGCTTTGAGGTTTTTCTGCTAAAATACAGTTTGGTTTCCCCAAACATGGCTCTGGGCATTAAGGCCAAACAATACAGCCGTATTTCCATTTTCGTTTTAGACAGAAGAGTCTTTCTTCTGGCAAGTTTTCTAAGCAAACCAGTTCAGTCTTTTTCAAATTGTGCTGTTATGGACTTTGACATTTAATACGCTCAGTGAGGCCTGTAGAGTATGAGATGTCATCACTCACTCATTGTCTATACCACTTTATCTTGTATACACGGTCGCAGGGGGGCCATGAGACTTGGAGTACACCTTGGACCTGGTGCTATTTCATCGCAGGGGACACACATACTCGTACTAATTCATACACTATGGGCCATTTGGGAACACCAATTAGCATAATCCTTAGGTCTGAGGAATCCCACCATACACGGAGAGAGTATGCAACTCCATGCACACAGAGGCGGGAATCGAACCTGGCTGGCAATCAAACCCAGACCCTGGAGGTGCAAGACAACATTGCGAACCACTACGCATTGTCGCCTTTCACATTTTGCCGCCAGTTTGTGATGGAACTCTTGGTATTTCTCGGAGCATCGCAGAGTCTGACCTTGGGGTGAATGTGCCATGATGTTCACTCCTGGGAAGATTAGCAACTGTCTTGAATGCTTTTCACTTATGAAAAGTGTTTCTCACTGTAAAACATTGATGCCCAAGTTGTTTGAAAATTGTTTTTATAACCGTGTCCATATTGATGTGCAGCAGCAATTGTGTCTCTAAGACCATTACTTACGGTATGTCTTTACCTCTTGGCATTGTTAACACACTTGAATATTCTTTAGCAAATATTTCTGTCCACATCTGTTGATGATTGATTGATACGATGAAACCACTATTAAGGGTTTTATGTCATTTGGGATTGGAGAGCTGAATAAATGTCAAACAAGATGTGCTATAGGTACAAGAAGTACAATAGATTATTTGAGGCATTTATTAGGGCCCAAGCACTATCATGTGTGCAGGACCCTCTTGTTTTCCTGAGGATTATTTTTTTCCCCAATCTTTTGGACTTTTCAGGGGTCTTAACATGCTCAAAAACTCCTGAAATTTGGCAGTCAGGTTGGAATCTGCTGCCATTAGGAGGTCTGAGAGACTTGTGGGCCTGGGGCTCTCAGGGGCCCCCAAACAAAACCTTCAAGTAGTCACACGAAACTTGATACACATTTAGAGCTCATCGAGCTGAACAACTTTTGCGTTGCATATCCTGGGCTCAACTCAACAGGGCAGTTATGTTGGGTCGTTCACAAAAACACCCCGATGGATTTTGATATACTCCTTCTAGATTCAACCTCATGGCTTTTTCGAGGTCTTAACACATTCAAATAACACAGGTTGTGCAGTGCGCCTGGGTGGTGATGGCGCAGGGTGCTTGGGCCCATCATCGTTGCTTGCAACGATATTTACAATTTGATGTTGTTACGTGGTGCGGACACCACACCACGCAATGTTTTTTAATGATAAGAGCCCTGAAGCAGGACTTTAATAGGGGATTAACGAAATAGGAGTACAGTGGAACCTCGGATTGCGAGTAACATGGTTTACAAGTGTTCCGCAAGACTAGCAAAGATTTTTAATAAATTTTGATTTGAAAAATGAGCAAGTCTTTGTTTACGAGTGCCGTGTTATTTTGACGCAGAGTGTCACTCTTGCACTGTGGAATTGTGGGTAATCCTCTCCCCTGCTGAGTCTTAGTGTTCGTCTCTTACTTGTATAAATAACACCTCTTCTCTCTTTTTCAGCGTCTTCTATGTGTGTGCGAAGGGGCTAATTCCACACACACACACACACACACACACACACACACACACACACACACACGGCGCCTGCGCGCACAACTGCGGAAACACTTATCTGTCAGGATATTTGTACTTTATTAAATTTGTTTTATTTTCACTTTATAGATTGTATTAATTATTTTTATGTATTTATTTTTTGGGCTGTGGAACAAATAATTTGAGTTTTCATTATTTCTTATGGGAAAATGATGATTTGGTTTACGAGTGTTTTGGAGCACGAGCCCACCTCTGGAACAAATTATGCTCGTAATCCAGGGTTCCACTGTATATGAGAGTGCTCATGCTACGCACGGAAAGACCTTCCCGATTGGAGATGGCATGGGATTAATTAGGAACTTAAATGAAATAAAGAGAACTGAAAATAGCAAATAAACAGAGCTCCGCTGTCAACGCGAGAACGGACGGGGCCCTGGAAACTGAAACAAAAACTAACATCCTCTCGAGGCCTACGCCCTTACTGAGGATTTATATATATAGAGAGAGTAGCGTTTCTGCTTCGTGCACTTTAACCTGAGATCTCACGCTAAACTGATGAGTGTCGCTCTCCCTCACTTTCTCGCTCTCTCTGTCTCTTTCATGCTTTCCCCGGCATCTTAGACAGACAGAGGCTGGGGCTTTGCCTCTGTCTCTTACTTTCTGCATGCTAGTTTTCCTTCCTTCCTTCCTTCCTTCCTCCCTTCCTCCCTCGGCCCTGATACCTTACCGGTGTTACGTAAATAATCGACATGCCGCCAGGTACGGCTTGTTCAGGCTGATTGTCTGACAGCGGCGTTGCCTGGCAACCGCGTTTATAAATGTCCGCGCCTTTGCCTGTTCAGAACTCCGCGGGGTAGCAGCCTGCGGATCTGCCCGTTCTGAACAGTTTATGCTGTTACAGATCTATCAAGTTAATTTGGTCCATGTTGCATATGTACACTGGAAACTAATCATCATCTGATGCTTGCTAGTGGGAATTTATTGTTCTTTTTTTTTTTTTTTTTTAAGAACATAATGAATCCAAATCCTAGTGTAAGGAGGCATGAAACGAGACAACACCCTGGACAAGTTACACATCCATCATCATTTTTTAGAATGTGGAAGGAAATTGGAGCACTTTGACAAAACCCACGCAGGCACGCAGGGAGAACATTGGGAAAGTTGTGTAGACAGTAATCGGAGCTCACGATCAAATCCTGTACCCAAGAGCTGAAGAAAGAACAACACTGCTGAAATTTCATCCCTGCTTAAGGCTGCTAAGCAGACTGATCACTGGATTACTGCTTTGTTTTTGTTTTTTTGTAGGTCTTGTTTGAGAAAACCTTAAGCTTATTATTATTATTATTATTATTATTATTATTATTATTATTATTATTATTATTTATAGCATAGTGTTTCTGAATTCTTGAATCTGATTAGTCCAACTATTTTGATACACATTATTTCTTTATACAGTAATAAAAAATCGATTATTATTATTATTATTATTATTATTATTATTATTATTATTATTATTATTATTAATAATATTAATACTAATACTACTACTACAAATAATAATAATAATAATAATAATAATAATAATAATAATAATAATAATTCAAACCAATATAAAGTATGTCACACCACACAACCATGTAATTGTGTTTGGAATTTTGCTTGGAATATAATATGGAATTACTTGGAATTATACTAATTATGGTCTTTTAACTCACGCTTAATACTAATTATAATATTTCTGCCACCTTTTTAGTAATTTGATTATCCATTTTTGGATAATCTGATTGCTGACTGATGGTCCGCCCAAAGCCTAAAAAAAAACTTGCATATGATCTCATTGCTGAAAGATATCAATCATGAGAGGGGTTGAAATACATCTCCGGACCATTAAATGTAGCATGGCGTACTGTGAAGGCCATCGTTAAGAGGAGGGGACAATGGGGCAGTATGGTGACATTACTAAGAACAGGACGTCCCTCAAATAGAGATGAAAGAACAATGTTTAAAAAAAAAATTTTTTTTTAAAGCTGCCAAAAGACCTTGAGCAACATTAAGGTACCTGCAGGAAAATCTGTCAGGTACTGGTTCCTCCCGGTGTATGAGAACAATTTCTCATCCTCTTCACATCTGTTGTGTGGTGTAGTTTGAACAAATGCAAGCCCAATTAAATCACACCTAAACCACTGTATTAAAAAAAAAAAAGTGTTGCAGTCTAATAAAATAACAGGAAAACGTTCTTGGTGTGATTCTAATGTACAGTATAGATTATCACCCAAAGATCAGTCCACCCACAGGGTAGAGGGATTTTATGGACAGCTCTAAATCAGGGTGTCAAACTGGATCTAGAAAGGGCGTCTGTAATCTTCGGCGTTGTCTCAACTGCTGTTGGAGTCTTTATTTGGGTTCCTGGCGTGCTTCTCGTTAGTCCTGTTAGAATTCTTAGCATTGGCCTTAGCATTAGCCTTATTTTCCAGCCTTGCGGTATGCATACTGTGTCTCTCAAGTCTGAGACTGCATCCTGTGAAGGACACATTTGAAGGTCGATTAGAGCATAGTGCCCCATTTCTAATGCGGCGGAGAAATGTGCCCTTCGTTTTCCTGACAACAAAGAATGTCTATATCTATATTATAAAAATAAAATATGTAATATCATATATAAATAAAGCAAAACAAACAAACAAAACAAAACAAAACAAACAAAACAAAACAAAAAAAAAAAAAAATATATATATATATATATATATATATATATATATATATATATATATATATATATATATATATATATATGTGTGTTTTTCGTTTTAAAAAATGTGGTTAAGAGTTATTACACAGCATTAGCCAATGGCCTCAACTGGCCTATGGCACAAACTTTTTTAGAAACACAATCATGTCATTTTACGTTAACGCAATGGTAAAGGCAGAAACAGCTGGTGGACTTTTGGGTGTGTCTCAATTCCGGGGCCACATCCTTTAAAGGAAGTGATCTGCGTGGTCTTTGTAGGGTTGTGGCCTTCGGGGACTATGTTGCCTAAACCTTATCTGCTCCAGGGTCACTGTATTCTGCCTGACCTTGCACTCTGACCCCAGTGAAGAAATTGAAAATTGCACTTTGTACCTATTATTATTATTATTATTATTATTATTATTATTATTATTATACAGAAAGTGGGATTTCTTAACATTTTAACTGCTTGCTAAGAGTTTTTATTTATTAATTTTTTCTTTGTTTTAATTATTTTATATGAAAACAGAGAGAGAGAGAGAGAGAGAGAGAGAGAGAGAGAGAGTGCGCACGCATGTGTGTGTGAGAGAGAGAAAACATTTGCTTATTGCATTTTTCCCCATCGTGTCTATTTTTCAGATTTTTTCCCCCTCCCTTGTCCCTTATAGTGTTCAGTACTATATTACATTTTGGCGGAAAAAGCTGTGTGACACGGTTCATCCCCGTTTCATTGCTTTACCCTGATTCATTTACTTTTCACCTGTGTAGTTTCCATACTCACCCATTGTGTCCTGTTGTATACTGTTGTACATATTTCTATACAGAGAACAGTTCTTAATAAACTCGCCATTGAACTACACACACAGTGCACTGATGGCGTTCTTCTTGTGCTCAATAGTTTAGTACAGCATTTATTTACTTCCTAACCTTATCTTCGCCTCTACCATTACTCTAACCCCTGCCTCTGCCATGTTTCTTTCTCTTTTTTTTCCTCTTATTCACTTTGGAACAAGCTAAATAAATAGGTTTAACCTCAGCAGATCAAGTGTTTTTGAACAGAATTAACATCTCTGACCTTACTGAAAGCCTTTGTGTTGGTGTTTAAGTCAAGCTAGAAATCAGTCAGATGAACTTAAAGACTGTGTGTGATATCAACATTCATATTCTGCTCTAATGCCCATTAACGTTATCGACAAGTTTGAAATATGTCAGTCACATGGCACACTGAGCACATTGGTGAGCTGCGTGTACTGAGCGTTTTCAGCGTTGCGGTTGGCCTGAGTGCCGTTCTTGTTCTCAGGATAAATTTGAGCTTGAGGTCTTTCTTCTTTGTTAGAGTAATGAAGCTTCCTGCCACATGCATGCAGAAATGTTGTAAAAAATTCAGGACTACAGAAAAGTGCCAGAGGAAATTCAAGTCTCACTTGACTGTTAAATAATGAAACTCAGCATAACAGGATTTATTATAACGTAGTGTTAGTGTTGTGTGTTTTTCCTGGTTAAGGCATATAGCTGGAGATGAATGACCGACCATGAACATGGTTCATTCGGTGTAATGAAAATTCGAGCCATATATACAATAGGACTAGGAATGTGGCATAAACGCAGAAAAGGACACCATTCCCAAAAGAAAAAAGGCGTTTTTCCTGTATAGGCAGCTGTACAGACCACAGTCAGGTATTTACACTTTCTGATATCTGCAATTATACACAACGTCAATGGTATATACAAAACACAAAGCTAGCACAAATCTCCAGAATACAAGTTCAAGAGTTGGTGTATATACAACGGATATAAACCATCTACACGCCATGATTATATCTGCAGGTTTGTGTGATATACGTGTAAAGGATATAGGAGACGAAGGCGCTAAGATAAATAATGTCAGAACTTTATATGTCCAATATCCTTTAAGAGATTTGGTGGGTCAGTAGTAGGTTTCCTGCTCGCCATGTAGAAGGCCCAGGTTAGATTCCCAGCCAGTGCCCAAACCCCAGCCAGTGGATGCAGTGCCGGTCCTAAGTCCAGATAAAATGGGAGGGTTATGTCAGGAAGGACATCTTAAATAAAATCTGTGCCAAGCTTGTGATGGTCCACATTGGTGACCATTTGCCGGGAGCAGCCGTAAGACCAACAACAATATGTCAAATACCGTACGAGGGGTATTCAAGTCAAACCAAGATTTGTGATGACACTTCTTGGGAACGAAAGTGTAAAACTGAGTATAGTGATGAGAGGATTGACCGCAGGGAAACAGTTGAAAGGTGCAACCATTTTAAAGAAGGTTGTACAGTATGTCCATGAATAGGAGAAGAGACGCGTTGGTCTGTTGGAACTGAACACACACTCCTTCACAAACTGCACTTGCACGGTTGTGACCTCACTCCTAATCATTTCTACATGTTTGGGCCATTAAATGAGTTCCTGGGAGGCCAGCGTTTCAAGCATGAAGCAAGCAGTCCAAACATGGCCACCTTGGGTCCTGAGAAACCTTTCTACCTTGATGGTATTGAAGCACCAGTAAAAATGTGGGATGTATGATTAGTGGAGCAGGGGATTATATAGAGAGTCCACCAACTTACACAGCACATCTTGATTTGGCCTTGGTATTCCATGATCCAGATCTATCAATTTGCATAAACATGGTACCAGCTGAAACTCTTCTGCTATCAACCTGGTTCTGCTCTCAGGAATCCGGCACAGCGTCACAAAATATGCCTAGATCTTATAGAAATAACAAAAATACAGTTGTACAAGGAGATATCCAGGCTATAGGAGATACTTGAGCATGAGCACTGAGTCTGAGCCGACGGTTTAGAACCAAAAAGCTAGTACGTAATTAAAGTTCCCTCTGTTTCCTAAAGTAGGTCATAGAGTTTGATTTAAGAGATAAGTGAACCCATGAAATGTAAGGTCCTTGTCTCAATATGCCAGCTGGAATTTTATTCCTTGCAGAATGATTATCCAACACTACTCTGAATAAGGAACGCTTTCCTGTCAGTAGTATGATTATACTGTCAGTTTTGGAACAGAACTGAAACGAGAAGACGGAAGCCATTTCATTCAAGAGCTAATAAAGCTTCCTGGGAATAATTTTGGGTAAAGTGGTGTGGTCATAAATCTTTAGGTGTAGTAGTTTAACTCGATGTGTATTAATGTATCATTACTGTGGAAGCGATGATGATGTCGTGCATCTCATTCATGGTGGATTCCAGTAGACGAGTCAATTGCACTTGATGCGTCTACAGTATAATGTGTATATATATCTGGAGCCTGTGTGATGGCAAGGTGCTCTGTACCAGATGGACACAAGTTAAGTAGCAGTCCGAACAAAACACGCAAGAGGGTCAGACGGTCTCACGGCCATCCTTCACATTTCCAGAAAACTTTGAGCTTTTATACTTCAGTGGATAATTTTACTAGGATACTGGAGATCTGTTCCTATAATTATAGAGTATATCCAACATCTCTTAGAAAGTTCATCTTTATTTCTTAAACAATGTTCATGCCGTGTGATGTAGTGCATCTGTCTCCTCAGTCCATCAGGAGAGAATGTAATGAGGTCTGAAGGTGATCTCTCTACCACACACAAACACACCTACACACACATATACACACGGGCATTAATTAACGGAAGCTCCGGTAAATGAAGCCGTGTCCATTTTCTCTGATCAATGCAAACGCCACCGCTAATGACCTGCAGACGCCATTTAGAACTTACACACACACACACACACACACACACACACACACACACACACACACACACACACACACACACACACACACCTTTTACAGCTAAACACTGATCAGTCTAAAAAACCAATTACAGCATACTTGAAGAAAAAAAAAACATTACAGAATAAGATACATGGCCGTGCTGTTAAAGGAAAATGCTCAGATTTTTATTATTTTCCTAGGACAAAACATTAGATAAAGTTTCAAGCATTGGAAGATTGTTTAAACTCCACTTTCACACTGACCAGAGGCCGGAATTGAACCCTTGGTCCTAGAGGCGTGGGATCATAGTAGTAACCAATATGCCACTGCATAACTCCGCTAATTAAATGCTACATTATTCCTAAAACCTGGGGCTTTGGTGAGAAGGAAAAACCTCTTTGGTTTGACATGACATGACAAAGAAACCTCAAGAGGAACCAGAGTCAAAAGGAAACCCATCCTCATCTGTTTGATGCTGGATAGCGTGATTATAAATCGTATTTAACTGTGCACTTGAAAGTCAAGGGTGCAATTGTGTACGCAGGAAATTCTAAATACTTTTAACATGTAGTCTATTCTGTTGAAGTTATTACAAATGGAGATTTGGCTGCAAAGGTTTTTAAAAGCTAAAAGTATTATGGGAATCGATGTTGTAAGCCATTGTAGCAAATCCAAAGCCATTCTCATGTCTTTATGTTTTTAAAATGTATCTTGAAAAGGGGCTGTGAGTGGTTTCTGTATGATAAGAATTCCAAGCAGACGTAATGCAGCAGGATCAATCAGACAAGTCTGAAATGCAGAAGGGGTCATAATCAGAGGGAAAGAGGGACAAGCTGAACTAGCGGGACAAGCTGAACTAGCTATATCTAAAAAGCAGAGCCAGAAAGAAAACACAGACATAAACACTCCCTGGTTAATAATACAACCAGTCAAGTCACCGTCAACAAACCTGAGTGAACTCATGAGAGTGGAGGGAACCAGGATCCAAACATCACCAAAAAACTGAACACTCATGAATCCTGCAGATCTGCTCCTTTACCAAAGTAAAGACCATTCATAAAAAGGTTGGCCTAAACAAATAGGTTTGCAACCAAGAGTTGAACACTGAGACTGTGGTTAAGTGCTGAAGATTAATTAGAAAACTATTCCATAATTATAGGGCTTCTTGTAACAGACTGTCCTCGTTCCTGCTGTGGTCTTCATTATACGAGCAACCAACAAACTGCCTGCATCTTTCGATTGAAGTAGGTAGGCTAGATGGTAAAATGCCAGTAGTATTCAATCAGGTACTGTGGCCCAGGACCATTCAGTGCTTTATAGGTCAGGAGTAGTAGTTTAGAATTAGTGCAAATGTTCGGGAGCATCTTCACAACGAAATAGTTTCCCCACAGCAGATATAAAACGATGTCTCTTTCCTGAAGACTTTCCCGCTTTTACCCAGGCCCTGGAAATCCCTTCCAATATTATTAAATACATATTTTTCTTACATTATTGTTTAATTATTTAATTTGACTTAACTTTTCATGATGATTTTGTTGAGGTGTTGAAATTATATAGAAATTATACCCTTTCCTTAATCACACCATGAAGCATTTTTTTGGATAAAAAAAACAAACAAACAAATTTATAAAAATGATAGAAAAAACTAAAATCACTTTATTATAGCTAAAGTATGACCAGGAATTAATAACCGTAAACCCTAACCCTAGGAATCATAGCGACTTTTATTTTTCTAAATCAAATATCTAACAGATTCTAATATACTAAATTCTGTTTTAATTTCTGTACATTGTATTCTTATTTAACTTTTATTTATTTAATTTTATTTATTTATTTAGTATGGTTTATATAGCATTAATGGTTTATATAGCATTAATGTCTGCACACCAAATAAATAAATAACATCAATAAAATAAAAGATGCAGTGTTTGCTGTTTGCTTGCGCAAAAAATCAAGAAGCTCATCTTTCTTTAATGGCTTAAGACTTTTCTATTGTTCGTATTCCAGATTCCATTTTAAGTTGGGGTTTGGGTCTGGAGCTTGGGCTGGCCATGACAGGATCTTCATCTGGTGGTCCTCCATCCATATCTGGTTGGGTGACATAGAGCAAAAAAAAAAAAAAAAAACAGTCCTCAAAGTTGGGGAACATAGTCAGAGTGGAATGAAATAAAGGTTCTTCCAGAATAATCATGTACATGGCTTGATTGGTTCCTCCACAAAGACATACCTGACTGATCTTATCCTTGCTAAAGCACCCTCAGATCATCACCAATCTTCCTCCACATTTAACACTTTGGTGTGAGACTGTGAAGCTGAAAATTGGACTCATCAGAGAAGATGACCTTACTCCAGTTCTGTACGGTCCAATTCCTGTGGTCTTTTGCAAACCTCAGGCCTGGCTTTTCTGTGTTTCCCATTGATGGAGAGACTTTATTCCTGCCTCTAGGAGCCTGTTTGAGCATCCGTGCTGTGTGCTTCACCCCAGCTTCATTTTACCACTCTGTTTAAAGGTCACTCAGTCATCCTACGGTTGTTGAGTGACATTCGAATGAATTTGTGGTCATCACTGTGAATAGAAATTCATTTTCGCACTCTGGCAGTCGGCAGATTTGTTGTCCCCAGTGTCTGCTGCTTGACCTTGTCCTTGTATACTGCCGTATTTGAAATTTTAGGGACGGGAAAGTATGGATGTGTTTATGTATATAACTCACTGAAGTTGTGCTTCAGTGAAAGTTAAAGTTAACATTAACATAAACAGCAGCTAGTGTAGAACCCTGGGGAACCCCATCCGTCATGCTTAAGAAGTGATAAACAGCTTCTTCTCTGTCTGGGTGTGGGTGAAAAAAAAAAGTGATTTTAGCTAAAAATAAAAACTCAGGAAGTTATCTAAAGGGTGCGATCTGCTGTGGGTGTAGTCATGGTTACACGTAAATTAAGGACACAGGTTCAGCATGTTCCATCTCACAGCTGGTTGTTCTTAATGACTGTCTTACACAAGAAAGAACTGACAGCTTTGGAAATTACATTCTTCATGAGCAACAGACTATACTGGTATTAATGAAGAAGAGCAGGAACTCACAACACTGTGTCTAAGTACACCTCGTCACGTCCATTTCGTAATTCCTTCTTAATTCATTTTGTATTTTTTCATTTGTGAATAAATGTGAAATGTGACTTTTTTTTTAACCAATCTATCTACTGCAGAGTTTAGATTTATAGCTTTGTACATACAGTAAGCGCTACCAATCTATAAATCTGCTGTAGATTTTGAATTAGTTTTTTTCAGTATTCCATAATGGTAAAATATATATATATATATCTGCCATGCAAAGATCAAACTCCTGGACCGCTTTAATAGGAACACCTGTACATCTGCAATTTCATTTATCAATCAGCACAATGCAGAAAAGTCTGAGCTCTGTGGCTTTAATCATGGCACGGTTATCGGTCCTAGATGGGCTGGTTTAAGTATTTCAGAAACTGCTGGTCTCCTGGGAGTGGTACACAACATCCAGGTCTTACTACTCTGAATCACATTTCTCATTCCTGCTTTCCTGTCTTTGTCTCATCTGAAGAATTTTCTGATGTTCATCTGAAGGAGTCAATAACTTTCAAAAGAAGATCATAGGGATCATTTATGACTCTCTTAATTTAGTCCCGTTCTGTAATCTTGTTGGATGTGGATACATTGTTTGCCGTGTGAGTGCTGCAGGTCACCAGCAATGACATGCACAATGGCACTCATGGATGCGTGTGTTAGGGTGTACTTTCATAAATCCATTCTTTACCAATCACTTAGGGCACGAGTCAGGGTACATCCTGGACAAGGTGCCGATTCATTCCAGGGCACACACACACACACACACACACACTACGGGCAATTTAGGAAATGCCTAATCTGTATGTCTTTGGACTGTGGGAGAAAACCGGAATACCCGGAGGAAACCAATCAAGCACGTGGAGAACAAGCTCCATGCACACAGACCCCAAGGTGGGAATTTAATCTGGAACGTAATAAGGTGCAAGACGACAATGCTAACCATTACGCTACTGTGCCACCTTTCAGTTTCATAATAATAATAATAATAATTATTGTTATTATTATTATTATTATTATTATTATTATTATATATAATTATATATATATATATATATATATATATTCTTTATATATATATATATATATATATATATATAT
Source organism: Clarias macrocephalus (assembly GCA_011419295.1). Lineage (NCBI taxonomy): Eukaryota > Metazoa > Chordata > Actinopteri > Siluriformes > Clariidae > Clarias > Clarias macrocephalus. The sequence goes on along the minus strand of JAAGKR010002548.1, from coordinate 3,175 downwards.
ATATATGTATATATAAATATACACTAATGAATTTCTCCATATGCTGTCAAAACAAGATGCAGTAAAAAATATTCTAAAGTGTTTTTTTCTTCTTTTTCAATAATCACAAACCAAAACTTCTCACCGTAGCTCGGTGTGTAATTATCTTGCTGATGAATGCTGACACTCAAAAAATTGTGTGTGTGTAAGACAAACTGAGACCTGAGAAATTACATAAACGTTCAGTTTAAACTTAATTTATATCCACAAAGGACAATAATGTGTGAGTTATTACCCTGCGTTCATAGCGGCAAGTGTAAATGAGCGGGTGCTTGTTGCTTTGTTCTTGGTGTTAAAGCAGGGTTATTAATAACGGATTTTGATTTGCAGTATTAAAGTGAATCATCAAGAAGAAGAAAAAAAGCAAAATGCCTTTAAACGTCACATAAATTTTATTTCATATACATTATTTAAGTTTTATAGTGAAAAGTAACACTCAGGAATTAAAACAGCTCGTGGCATTTCTCTGTTTCTTATCCAGTTTCAATTCTCGTCCTGTCATTCATTTGTTGTTTATTGCGACACGCTGACTTACCTCAGTTACAACAACCTGGCGGTATCTAAGCTAAAACGTCATGGTGGCTAAAGTTGCTTTGCATTTGATTGAACTTCCATATCCATACCTTATAAATCGTC
>JAAGKR010002547.1:89779-91040 GCA_011419295.1 Clarias macrocephalus | reverse complement strand
CACCAACTGTGTTGGGTATTTAGGCTCCACTATAAAATCCTACTGAAAGATGATAATATTTGGTAATGGTAATAACTTTTCTGTGATTTTCAGTGAGTGTTCCTCCAACTATTGCCTGTATACCTTAGGACCCGAACACTATTTGTGAATCTGCTCTGACCTTATATTGGCTAGCATCAGTATCTTTTTGCTCTCACTATGTGTTGGCCCTTCAGACTCTCTTTAACTTCACATGAGTCAAAGGCGGCCTTCACTTATTTGCCCCTGACGCCTAGTCTCAGTGTGAGTACCTTTCGGATTGAAAATCAGTGTTGTGCTTCCCTGAACCTGTTCAACTTCCATTCATTCTCTCCCTGTGTACAGGATTAATGTGATGCTCACCTCCTTCTCCAGTTATTTGATTTAGTCAACTCTGTCTAAATCATGTGTAAGTACTGTTCTGTGTGTCCCCAGTGTCTGTCCTCTTATTTAGTCCTTTGCAGGTACTGTTCCCTTGTCTGTTTAGATGTGTGTAGCCGCTAGCAGGGTTAGCCGCTAGTAGGGTTAGCCCCTAGTAGGGTTAGCCTCCAGTAGGCTAGCCTCTAGTGGGAATGACTGCTAGTGGTTTTGGTCGCTAGCAGGTTGGCCGCTAGTTTGGATTAGCCTCATGTGTTCCTTGTCTTGTGTGTTCAGGTCCCCCGAGTAGTTCAGTACTAACCTGGTTAGCCACTAATCCAGTTAGACACTAACCCAGTTAGGTCATCATTCAGTATAGCAGTATTCAGTGTAGCTACTAATCCAACTAACCACTAACCCATGCTGTCTCTAGCCCTGTCTCTAGCCCTATCTTGTCCTGTCCCGTCTCTTGTCTCATCTCTAGTCTCTGTGTCCCTAGTCCTGTCTCGTTCTCGTCCTGTCTCCAGTCCTGTCTCGTTCCTAGCCTCTAGTCATGTCTTATCCTGTCTCGTCCCTAGCCTCTAGTCATGTCTTGTCCTGTCCCATCTCTAGTTCCCGTCTCTAGTTCCCTATGTTTCTTTAGTTAGTTTCAGCTCCATGTCTCCCTGCGTTCAGCTCTTGGTCCCTGCGTTCAGCTCTTGGTCCCTGCGTTCAGCTCTTGGTCCCTGCGTTCAGCTCTTGGTCCCTTGTGTCTGCTAATATGAGCCTGTGTGTAGCCCTGAGCCCTAGTTATAGTTTTAGTTTGTTGTTTGTTTCTTTTGTTTTTGTGTCTGTTTTTGAGTTGTGAATAAAAAGACTATTTCTGTTCATACACCCCTCTGCATCC
>JAAGKR010002547.1:77279-84779 GCA_011419295.1 Clarias macrocephalus | reverse complement strand
ATTAAACAGATGTTCGCTTTAATACTCGGAGTAGATTCAGAGGAAAAGGAAATAAAAAGAAAATGTTTATGGTTTTTGTAGAGTCAGAGATGAAGTTTAAAGTATAGTATAGTTACCAGTGTGCGTCCGTATGATGATGTTATAGATGTTTTAAATTGCTGCTATTTACTGTATCTGAACGTTTCTTAGGACCGACCTATTTTGTTCAGTTTCGTTTTCTCTGGGAATCCCCTCAAACGAGCCGAATCTTCACGCTCTGCTCCGGATGTTAGTGATGAGTCATTCATGAACGTCTGGTTCTTTTTGAACGAGTCTTTAATGTGACTCAGAGGAACGAGTCGTCTCCGAGAGCGCTTCGTTCGTTTTCTACTGGGCGCGCATGCGCAAAGCACCGCAAAAACCTCCGTCGGTTATGTACAGGACACGGAAATGAGTCGTTACCTTTAAATCCTTTCAGTTCAACGGCGTCTATGGGAGTCACGTGACAAACGAACTGGTTTAAATGATGACTTTGCCAGTGACTTTCAGCCTTTTTCTCCTGTAAAATACAAACGATTTACACCTTTTGTCCAGACCTTAAACCCCATGTATGTTCTGCCAAGTAGAAAAAAAAGCATTTGTCCCAAACAATTATTCCACAGCTGTATAACATGCAGTAAGTATTGTGACAAGACTGGGTGAAAAAAGCCTCAGCAGTTTAACTGACAACTGATTTTTTAAATTAAAATGTTACACAATAAAAACTGTGCATTTAACAGAAAAAGAAAAGCATAAAATAAGATTTTTATTAAAACATTGAGTAAAAAAATTATCAAAAACAACCTTCACAATTGCTTATGTAGGAGTGATACTAAATAAACAGCCGACTTTTACACACATGCACAAATAAAACCCTTTATACATTTTTCAATGTTATTACTAAAAACATGAGACATTTTCCCCCCATGTGTTTGTTCACCTTGTGTCATAGTTTCCAATTCCACTTATAATATGAGACTTTTGGATGTAGTGACTTTTCAGTGTTTAATTGAATCATTAATCCCTTATTTTATCACCAAACTGGTGCATTTTATATATAGCAAGCCATTTATGTAATAGTAATTCATATACATAATTTTGAGGTATTTGAGTTTTAAGTCTCTAAAGTCACTATATTGCTCTGAAAGCCCATTAAATATCTTTCTTGATTATTCTTTTTATTCTGAAAGATGCTAAATTAATGTATACAATGAACTGATAATAAACAAGAAAACCATAAACTGCCAAAACGTTCACATGTTGTGTTGTGACTCCTTCTACCGGGTCAGGTCTGGAGTTTCAGAGTCTGTAATATAATTACAGAATATTGTTAGACATCCACATGCATAAAGTTTATACAGTATATACAGTCATGTCTATTCCTGAGTACACACTACTTTTAAAAACTTTTAAAAACCAGTCATTTACCTGGTGAGCATTTATTACTGTATCAGTTAACACAAAAATATTAGAATGATTAAAATTATGGGCAACCTTCTATAACATCATAAATATAAGACAATTTAAAATATATTTATATAAAAGAAGAAAATGTCTTGACCATACTTTCGTTTCATTGTGCGTGTATTATTATCACCTGCGATTTTTCTTTTCTTTATTTTACTTATTTCTTTTTCATTCTCTACATTATTGTGTTTGGTTGATAGTGAAACTGCTGGGAGCCAGACTGGAGCTTTGGAACTTCCCTCCAAACCTGGCCAACTTCAACAACAATTATTCCAAGTGCAGCTTTATCCCCATTAACACTTTATTTAGTGTTACTTATAATAATAACACCGCATTCTATTTAACTTTTAATGTTAAATGGAAATTAAAGACTTGTCATGATGATGAGTAATTATATATTTTTATGTTCATGCTAACTGAAGACTTTGAAGTCAATAATAACTTGGAAATTACTTAAACACTTGGTGATGTCCCATGGTAAAAAAATATATGCATCAGTGGTAAAAACCAGCGTTATGATTTATAGTGAAAATAAGAGACTTTCCACAAAAACACATACGCACCCACAATGTGTTGAGAACAAATAAGAAAAAAGGCTTCCGCTTGCTAGGCACCATAAAAGTTATGAGACCAGATTGAGCCTATTCCAGAGTGATGGGAGAGTCAGGGTAAGAAGGGAAGCGCATGAAGAACCCATCATGCAAAGTCTCCACTGTACAAGCCACTGGAGGCAGTGTTATGATCTGGGGTTGCTTCAGTCGCCCAGGTCGAGACCTGAATGTACTGAATCACCAGGTTATCACATCTATGGAGGTTTTCTTCCCTGATGGCATGGGGTATATTCCAGGCCTCAGAGTGTGAAAGAGTGGTTTTGGGCACATGAGGAATAGTTTTAACACACTCCAGTGTGTGTGTGTGTGTGTGTGTGTGTGTGTGTGTGTGTGTGTGTGTGTGTGTGTGTGTGTGTAATCAGAGCTAAGGGTGATTGAGTAAAAGCACTTTTGCAACTTTTTTGGCCAAGTAATATTTCTTTTGCCTGTTATCCGATGTAACAGTAACAGCCCAATCCTTTTAACACTTTTCATAATGTGAAGATTTCTCAGGTCACCTGATGTACATAATTCATATTCTATACGGTATAAGAATGAATAAATCAGGAACTCACTCCAACTTCTCCAGTGTGTACTTTTCATCCTCCTTCATATCAGACAGCAGCTTCACTCCCTGTTCTCCTAAATCATTACCGCGCAGATCGAGCTCTCTCAGGTGTGACTTTGTCCTCAGAGCTTCAGCAAGAGCGACACAGCCTTCTTCTGTAATGCTGCAGTTACGCAACCTGCAGGGGAAAAAGACATTTGACTTTGTTTCAGTATTAGTACAATGGTTTAACACTAGAGTGGGTGTCATTTTCTTTTTGAGATTTTTGTTACTTCCACTGGCCCGCTGCTCACATCACAGGGATTTGACTATTCAAGAACTCCGTTATATGCGGGTTTGTGGATGCAGATTTGCCTCAGTATATTTGAACTCTCTTGCTCTCAGTGATCAAGACAAACACAATTACAAAAACACAATATCTTGTTGTCCGAAGTGTGTGGACAGTGGTGTATGGCTTAAATGGTCTTCCATAAATAAATTATAGTGACATCCCATGCTCTTCAATTACTCATGGTTTTTCGAATGAGCATCATTGGTTGACCCATGGTGATGGAGATTTACTTCAATGGCCAGTTAATTACCCAAGACTTAATTCCCCAAGAGTATCACAGGTTACCATCATATCTACACCTTTGCTCCTTCTTTTAGAACACACTATACTTGAGCAACAGTCAATCACTCACACATTCATCCATCCATCCATCTTCAACCGCTAATCTGAGATTGACTCAAGGGTGTTGCTGTTCCAGCACAAATCCCAAACTTTTCTTTCCCCATCCAACTCAAACACCTCTGACTGACAGATTTCAAGGTGTTCCCAGGCCAGTGTGGCGATACATCTCTCTATCCAGTCCTCAGTCTGCCCCATGGCCTCCTTCCACCTAGGGGGACATCCTGGTGGCATCCTTACCAGATGCCCAGAGCACCTCAACTGGCTCCTTTCCAAGGAGCAGCGGTTCTACTCAGATTTTCTCATGGATGAAATATTAATGATATGATTATTATAATATGAAATAATATTTCTAAAATAATATAATTACAGATGAAAAAATTAATCTTACCTAAGGATCTCCAGTTTACAGTGTGGACTCTTCAATCCAGTGGAAAGAACTTTGACACCTGAATCCTGCAGTTTATTATCACTCAGGTTCAGTTCTCTCAGACATGAAGAGACTGAGCTGAGAATGTTGGCCAGTACTGTAGCACTTTTCTTTGTGAGATTACAATCACACAGCCTACAACAACAACAAAATTCACCCAAAACCAGATTTCAACACATCTTTAAATACTGCGTAAATACTAAATAAATAAGACTGAATATTGTTTGATGTAACAACATACAGTAAATAAGGTCAGATACTTTTCCTTTAACAAAAGTTGGATTATTTAAATACGACCAACCTTTATTTGTTAAACAGCAACTCTACTGGCATTTTGCCTCAGTAAGATCAATCCAGTCTAATAAGATCATTTGTTGCAAAACCAGCTATATGTCTATGTGAAATAAATGGTCATCTTTTCATTACTGAAATATAACAAATTAACCACAATAACAAAAATTCAAGGAAAACTTACAGAGCCTTCCTGGATGCTGTGATAACTGGGGACAAGATCTTTAAACCTTCATCTGATGCTGCAAATTTCTGCAGATTAAACTCTTCCAGCTCCTCCTCCGAGTTCAGCAGGACAAAAACCAGAGCTGACCACTGAACTGGAGAAAGTTTGACTCCCTGTAATCGATTATCTTCCGTTTTACTCAAAAATGTTTGAACTTCCTGCACCAGAGACTGATCATTCAGTTCATTTAAACAATAGAACAGATTAATGGATTCGTCTAATGACGGGTTCTTCCTGATCTTCTCCCTGATGTATGTGGTTATTTTCTCTTTTGTGTCAGCAGCATGTTCCCTCAGATATCTGCGTCCTGTCTCTGTCAGTAGGTCTTGTAAGAGAACTGAATTGGACTCCAGTGAGAGACCCAAAAGGTAACGGAGGAAAAGGTCCAGGTGTCCATTCTTACTTTGTAAGGCCTTATCAACTGCTGCTTTTAGAATGTCCAACAGTGTTGCTTTGTTGGAGAGGCCAAAGATTTTAGGGGTTTGTTTTTTTGTGAAATTTCCATTGATATGTGAAATAAATATATACACTGCAGCAAGATGCTCCTGAACGCTCAGATGCACAAAGCTGTACACCTTCCCCAGATGTGAAGTGACTTCCTCAATAAAGATCTGAGTGCAAACTCCTGAGTACACTGTGGCCTCTCTGACATCAATACCACACTCAGTGATGTCCTCCTCATAGAAGATCAGGTGTCCTTTCTCCAGCTGCCCGAATGCCAGCTTTGCCAGTTTGTCTACAATCTGTCCATGATCCATTTCAGGCTTTTTGTACTTTTGGGATCCACATTTGATCTGTAGGATCAGGAAATGTGTGAACATTTGAGTCAGGGTCTTGGGGACGTCTCCAGTTCCTGTTTCACTGAACATTCTCTCAAGAACAGTCGCTGTAATCCAACAGAAGACTGGCATGTGACACATAATGTAAAGACTTCGTGATGACTTCAGGTGAGTGATGATTTTATTAGCCAGGGTCTGATCACTGATTCTTTTTCTGAAGTACTCGTCTTTCTGAGGGTCATTAAACCCTCGTATCTCTGTTACTCTGTCAATATAAACAGGAGGAATCTGACTGGATGCTGCAGGTCGAGATGTTATCCAGAGGAAAGCAGATGGAAGCAGATTCCCTTTGATAAGATTTGTTAACACTACATCTACTGAAGCTGTTTCTGATACATCTGTCAAAATGTTGGTGCTTGAGAAATTAAGAGACAAACGAGACTCATCCAGTCCATCAAAGATGAACATAATTTTGTAAAGATGATAGTCCACAGTTTGTTTTTTGGTTTCTGGGAAAAAACAGTGAAGAAGTTCAACCAAATTGAGATCTTCTCCCTTTTTAAAATTTAGTTCCCTAAAGTTAAATGGAAAAATGAAATCCAAATCCTGATTTGCTTTTCCTTCAGCCCAGTCCAGAACAAACTTCTGCACAGACACGGTTTTCCCAATTCCAGCAATGCCTTCTGTTAGCACGGTTCTGATGGGTTTCTCATCTTCAGGTAAGGGTTTAAATATCTCGTTACAAATGATGAACCCCTCTGTTGTTAGTCTCCTGCATGCCTTTTCAATACTCCTGACCTCATGTTCATCATTGATGTGTCCACACCCACAATCTGATGTGATGTAGAGTTCTGTGTAAATCTCATTTAAATATCTTGACTTTCCATGCGTAGGTATTCCCTCGTTAATTATCTGAAATTTCTCCTTGAACTTGGATTTGAATCTTTCCTTTTCTAAAGGAAAGATTCTGTCCGGTTCTAAAGACATGAAGAAAGCCATACAAAAAAATATCTATTATATTTTTTCATTTTAATACAGTGGAACCTCGGATTGCGAGTAACGTGGTTTACGAGTGTTCCGCAAACCGAGCAAAGATTTTAAATAATTTTTAATTCGGAAACCGAGCAAGTATTAGTTTACGAGTGCCGAGTATCATGCTTCACATATGCGACTCTTATTTTGACACCGAGCGTCACTCTCTCACCTTACCCCCCCCCCCCTCCCCCTGCCTTCTTCCCCCCACGGCTTCAAACACAGAAACTCTGCTCGTGCGTGCGCAATTTGACACTGAAACACACACACGCACAGACGCTCTCTCCCCTTTTCACCCCTCCCGGCTTCACAAAGACACAGAAACTCTGCTCTGTCGTGATTCTTTTCAAAGGTAAGGTGCTGGTTCATTTTTTTTTTTTTTTACTTTACAGCAGTGAATGCGCAGCAGCGAGTGCCTTAGTATGCGCTCACGCCTGGTCAGAGAGATTTCTTTTTTTCCTGTTAAAACGGTGTTTCTGTTGTGTGCGTGTGTTTGTTGTGAAACTGTTGTGAAAAAGCGAGGTGGGGAGAGGGAAGAGGAGTGTTACTGTGTAAAACGAGGCGAGTGAAGGGGCTAATTCCACACACACACACACACACACACACACACACACACACACACACACACACACACACACACACACACACACACACACACACACACACACACACACACACACACACACACACACACACACACACACACACACACACACACACACACACACACACGGCGCGTGCGCGCACCAATGGAAACACTTATGTCAGGATTTATTTGTACTTTTTTTTTAAAGGTAAAGTGCAGATTAATTTGTTTTATTTTCATTTTATAGATTGTATTAATTATTTTTATGTATTTATTTTTGGAGGCTGTGGAACGAATAATTTGAGTTTTCATTATTTCTTATGGGAAATGATGATTTGGTTTAAGAGTGTTTTGGAATACGAGCCCACTTCCGGAACGAATTATGCTCGTAATCCAAGGTTCCACTGTATTTCCTTGGTAATATATCAATTAATTAACAAAAACTAGAATCATAATACAATTGCTTTTGTTCCTCATGCAAGCTTGATGTTCTCTATCTCACCTCTGGCACTGCCAAGATGCTCTCTGTTCTCCATCACTCTTGCACTGCCCACTGTATTTTCTGGGTTCACACACTAAAGAAAAATTCCTAATTGTTTCAATTAATTATATTAATAAAGACATATCAGCAAATATTTGGCCATTATCATATAGGAGACCATAGATGTTAAAAGAGACCTTCCTGGTATGTTAGACTTATCATTTATGCATTTTCAAAAAACAGGCTTGAATAAGAAGACATAAGCAGATTTTCAGTTTGTCCCACTAATCGAATACGACAGTATAACAGTCTCTAAACTGTGGCATTTAACACAGGAGCCGGGGGGGGGGGGGGGGGGGGGT
>JAAGKR010002547.1:38068-63597 GCA_011419295.1 Clarias macrocephalus | reverse complement strand
ATGTATATGGTAGTCAAGCAACTACAGGGGCTATAATAGGCACACTGCGTGTTTACTGGGTCCTCGACACTGACTCCTTCGGTATTTAAATTTTTGGCATCAAATGACAAGGCATTTTTAAATAATGAGCGATTCGGTCAGAGTCATAAAGGCTCGAGGTTTGGTACTCATAGTTATTTAAATAGATGAAAATGTCAGGAATAACTTACAGAGCTTTTCTGGAAAGTGTGACCACTAGGGACAGTTTTCTTAAACACTCCTCGGATGCTGCATATTTCTGTAGATGAAATTCTTTCAGCTCCTCTTCTGAGTTCCTCAACAAGAAAACCACAGCTGACCACTGAGCTGCAGTAAGTCTGACTCCCTTGAGGCGATTATCTTCTGTTTTACTCAAAATGACTTGAACTTCCTGCACTAGAGACTGATCATTCAGTTCATTTAGACAATGGAACAGATTGATGGATTTGCATATTCCTTGATTCTTTCCAATCTTCTCCTTGATGTATGTGGTTATTTTCTCTTTTGTGTCGACAGCCTTTTCCTTCAGATATCTGCGTCCTGTCTCTGTCAGTAGGTCTTGTAAGAGAACTGAATTGGACTCCAGTGAAAGACCCATAAGGAAGCGGAGGAAAAGGTCCAGGTGTCCATTCTTACTCTGTAAGGCCTTAACTACCGCTGCCTTTAGAAGGTCCAACAGTGTTGCTTTGTTGGAGAGGCCAAAGATTTTAGGGGTTTGTTTTTTTGTGAAATTTCCATTGATATGTGAAATAAATATATACACTGCAGCAAGATGCTCCTGAACACTCAGATGCACAAAGCTGTACACCTTCCCCAGATGTGAAGTGACTTCCTCAATAAAGATCTGAGTGCAAACTCCTGAGTACACTGTGGCCTCTCTGACATCAATACCACACTCAGTGATGTCCTCCTCATAGAAGATCAGGTGTCCTTTCTCCAGCTGCTGGAATGCCAGCTTTCCCAGTTTTAGTACAATGTCTGCAATCTGTTGAAACTTTATTTCATGTCTTTTGTACTTTTGGGATCCATGTTTAATCTGTAGGATCAGGAAATGTGTGAACATTTGAGTCAGGGTCTTGGGGACGTCTCCAGTTCCTGCTTCACTGAACATTTTCTCAAGAACATTCGCTGTAATCCAACAGAAGACTGGCATGTGGCACATAATGTAAAGACCTCGTGATGACTTCAAGTGTGTGATGATTTTATTAGCCAGGGTCTGATCACTGATTCTTTTTCTGAAGTACTCGTCTTTCTGAGGGTCATTAAACCCTCGTATCTCTGTTACTCTGTCAATATAAACAGGAGGAATCTGACTGGATGCTGCAGGTCGAGATGTTATCCAGAGGAATGCAGATGGAAGCAGATTCCCTTTGATAAGATTTGTTAACAGTACGTCTACTGCAGCTGGCTCTGTTAGATCTGTCAATGCTTTACTGTTTTGGAAATCAAGAGAGAAACGAGACTCATCCAGTCCATCAAAGATGAACATGATTCTGTAGTGATGAAAGTCTACAGTTTGGTTTTTGGTTTCTGGGAAAAAACAATGAAGAAGCGCCAACAGACTGAGATGCTGCTTCTTTTTAAAATTTAGTTCCCTAAAGTTAAATGGAAAAATGAAATCCAAATCCTGATTTGCTTTTCCTTCGGCCCAGTCCAGAACAAACTTCTGCACAGACACTGATTTCCCAATTCCAGCAATGCCTTCTGTTAGCACGGTTCTGATGGGTTTCTCATCTCCAGATAAGTGTAGAAATATGTCATCATATCTGATGGACTCATCTGTTCTTAGTCTCCTACATGCCTTTTCAATAATTCTGACTTCATGTTCATCACTGATGTGTCTGTTTTCACAAGATATGATGTGAAGGTCTGTGTAAATGTCATTTAGAAGTCTTGGCTTGCCATGCCTTGGTATTCCTTCGTTAATTGTCCGGAATTTATTCTGCAGTTTAGATTTTAATTCTTGCTTGCACACAGGATCTGAATCTAAAACACAAAAAAATTAACACAAAACTTTGCTTTTATTTGTGTTTTAAAATTTACAGTAGGAAATTACATTACACCTAAACTACAAATATTCTGTATCTCACCTTTGATACGGCTCTGTTGCTCTCTGTTTTCCATCACTCTAACACTGCATGACGTATATTCTGGTTGCACATGCTAAAGAGAAATTCTTAATCAATAAAAAGAATTAACAAACAAATGATTTAACCAATGATGACATCAGTAAAGACATATCAGGAAATATTTGCGGCATTATCTGACAGTGTAGGATCTCACTGAGACAAATAACCACGGTGAGGATAACAAACGAAATTATTGAGACTATGCTGAGGAGCATGTAATGTCCCCATTGTTCTCACAAGGTAATATAAGAAGAACAAATGCTTGTGACTATAACTTCTCTTCCCTGAAGGAGAGTTGCGAGGTACAGATATTGTATGGGATATCATGCACACAGGTGTCCTGACACCTTTATTCACGCCGGAAAAGAATGCTTGACCTTACTATGGGACACAGATGGCGTCCCCTCTTAAAAAACTCATTGCCAGGAGGACTCCAAGTGGCACAGTGGTAAAGTGCTCGCCCCATCATCTGTAGATCGCGAGTTTGATTGCCGGGTGATGCTGTAACATCTCGCAGCCGGGGATCTGGAGAGAGCTGATTGGCCGAGTTCTCTCAGTCAAGTCAAGTCGGCTTTTATTGTTTTTACGGGTTGGTGTGTACTGTACACAAACATGGTTTGATAATGTTGAAGAGTGAAGGGTGTGTTTGATGGGTGTGTCCGATCAGCCATAATGCTGATGGCTTTGCGGATGCAGTGTGTGGTGTAGAGGTTTTCAATAGAGGGAAGAGAGACCCCAATGATCTTCTCAGCTGTCCTCACTATCCCCTGTAGGGTCTTGTGGCCTGATATGGCACAATTCCCAAACCAGACAGTGATGCAGCTGCTCAGGATCCTCTCGATAGTCGCTTTATAGAAGGCGGTGAGGATCAGTAGTGGAAGCTGGGCCTTCCTTAAGCTTCTCAGGATGAAAAGATGCTGTTGGGTCTTTCTTGTGTAGAGAGCAGGTGTTGACAAAGTCCACCTATGGATGGATTTTAGGGACCACTGACTTGAGATTTGCATGGTTGAAATCTCCAGCAACAATAAATGTTGTTTATTGTCAACGTTGTTAGCTAACGTTGTTGACAATGGTGCATGAGAGAGCAATTCAAAAAGATATGTTCAGGTGGGGTTACGTGGTTCGGAGGAAACACGTGATAGTCGTCGGCCCTCCTGACTGAGTGGTAGCTTTAATGTGGTGCGCCCTAATGACGGAATTGGACACGACTAAATTAGCGAGAAAACCTGCGGAACTCCTCCCCAAAAAAAAAACACCGGCCAGAGGATGAGCACTGATGACCCTCAAAATCAATATGACAACCTGATATAGCCACCAAGTACACTAGTATAGAAGGGAAGGCAGATCTTCTAAAAGTGAAGTTTTTTTAGCAGTCTTGTCAGGAACATAATGTTCTCCCATTGTAGCGCCCACCGTGGATGTGGATGAGGCCAAAGCATTTTGCATCATTCTGACCACATTTGGTCTTAGCTAAAAAGTCTGACCTCTCAGCAGGTAAGCATACAAACTCAACAGATCAAGATGCATTTGAACCAGACGTAGGAATGAAAATTTTTGATTCAACTTTTCTGCATGTTCTCAGAGAAACCCAGAGCATAAATATAAAACAGAGCAGTGCTGTTTACCTGCAGTACTCTCTGAAGCTTTATATTAGAGCCCAGTCATCTAGATAGGCTGAATAGATCTTTCTAGGCACAATTTTTAGGCACCAAACAGCAGCACTACTGTAGGTATTCCTAGGCTATGCCCTCAAATGCAAACCTCAGAAACTTTACGATACCCTGAAAAAATCTTTATGTAACCCTCAGTGAGATTGAGCGTAGTGAACCAATCCATCAAGCCTACTGTGTTCAGCAGCACCCTTCCCGATGATGTGTAGATTCAGTCAAGTCAAGTCATGTGGGCTTTTGATTGCCATTTTAATCAAATACAGTTCAGAACACAGTGAAACGAAATGCCGTTCCTACAGGACCAAGGTGCTACGTACATGCAAGATAAATTAACAGAAACTAACTAGCTAACTAGGACACAGTAAAAGTTAGCCAACTATCTGGATTATTCAGACCACAAACCTTTATCCATTGCTCCAAAGTAAAATCTTTATGCTCCGTAGCAAACTGAAGCCTCACTGACAAGTTGTTTTCTTATGGACACACAGCTGTTTAGTTCCAGTTCCTTTGTGGAACTGCTCTTACTTTCACTATTAAATATAACTCTTATTATTACTCTACATTTTTTCCTATGCAACTTCACCAAGCATTTAAGTGATCTCCACTCATGATTTGTATGACCACATTATCTCCAGGAAGTTGAGCATTTAGCATTTGTAAAAAAAAAAAAAATTGTCTAAAGAATTTCATCCCAAGGACCGAGCTGTTCCATGGTGGACACATGTACCTCGCCTTAGAAAATCCCTCCCTATGAGATTGTGTCTATAATTAAAGTGTTCTATAATTAAAATGCATGCTAATACTAAAACTACTACTACAAATAATAATAATATTAATAATAATAATAATAATAATAATAATAATAATAATAACAACAGTACCTGGTCCTGGAAATCAGCTTCCAGCCCCATGGACGTATTTGTCATGGCATGTTTGTCTCTTAAAAAAAGATTATATTAAGCTAATGTTAAATAAGGAATAAAACAGCTTGTCATTGGTCTGGTAAATTGGATTAGTTACCACCCAGAATCTGATTGGTCCTCAAAAAGAATAAGTGACCACAATTTAAAAATACATATTAGGTGACATTTGATTGACTGAATTTGTGTGGGATAAATATATTAAATATGCTGCCTGACCAAAAAAAAAAGTCACACACTCTAATATTTCATTGGCCCCCTGTCAGTATAAAAAAGAATCACCACCTTTTAAACTGATCATATTATGTTGCTTGTCAGCCTGAAATTAAGACAATGTGTCCGGGGAAAAAAAATGACTCACTGATTTGGAAGAAGATCATCCCCTTCCTAAAAGTGATTTGTGAACCACCTTCTTAAAGGCACACCTTCTTTAAGCCATTTGCCATTTGGAACAAACACAGACCTTCCTTGGATCAGGACGTCTCTGCAAACTGGATGAAAGATGCAGGTCTAAACTGATCACAGATGCTACCAAGAGGCCAACAGCAACTCTGAAGCAGTGGCAGGAATTTATGACAAACATTGTTCACTGCGTGCATGTGACAACCATATGACGAATCCTCAACGAATGTGACTTGTATGTTAGGGTTGCAAGACAAAAGCCACTTCTCAAGAAATGCCACATGTAGCCACGCAACCTTTTATAGCTGGGGATGTGCCTGAGCTTTGCAAAAACATAGTTGGTCAGATGAGTCAATATTTTTTTATATTTGGCCACAACACCAAAGGATATGTATGGATAACAATCTGCCGCCCTCTGTCAGAAAGTTGTCAATGTGAAGAAGGTTTACCTTCCAACATGACAATGACTCAAAGCACACAGCAGAACTGATCACGTTCATGTCCAGACTTAAACCCCATTGAAAATATTTGGAAGGACTTGAAAATTGCAATTCACAAACAGTCAATGTCACATTTAACTCAACTTCAGCAGTTGAAGAGTAGAGAGGGCAAATACCGAAAAGTCTCGATGAGCAAAAGGAGGTGATTCTTTACTATACCCAGTGTGTGTGAGTGTGTGTGTGTATATACTGTATATCCTACAGTTGTGAAATTTCTACATTACGGCAGCAAAGATCAATGTGCAAACAAAGTAGTGACAGTACAGTGTATAAATAAGAAAGAAGAGAAAAAACAAACATTAGCAAAAATAAATATTTATACACAGTACACTATAAATACAAAATAAAGTTAAAAAACAATACAATAGTTGCACTTTTAATCAAATTGCACTAGGTATTAATTGTATATACAAAATAGAGATTAAACTTTTTTCTTTTTTTGTAATATAATCCTTGTTCTTAAATCAGAAATAAAGTGAAATAAAGTTGCAATGAGAATTTGATTTCTTTCCCTGCAGCACTGTTGGTGCATCCAGTGACTGGTCACTTTTCACAGACACCAAACAATGTGTAGGTGATGCTAAGTTCTTCTGATTAATAAGCCTATCACATAGACCAGTTTGAAATTAGTTAGCCACCCCAGGAAAATCACATGATTGACTTATGGTGTACGTACTGTCAGAACTGTTCACAAGACATTCCTTACCTTTCTTTATCTGTCTGTTGAAACACTATTGTCGCGTTCATTGACTTGTCACTCTGCATAGACACAATGCTGGGTACAGGTGCGTGAGATCTTTCTTTCTGATATCTAATTTAACACAAAAATTAGTGTTTTTATTTTTATTTTTATTTATTTTTTATTTTCTTAAAATCACACTATTAACTTCTTTAAGGTGTAAACATTGTTAATGTGGTTCACTGGACATCCCTTACCTTTCTTTCTCTGCCTGTTGAAACATTATAGTTGCATTCATTGACTTGTCGCTCCGCATAGACACATTGCTGGGTGCAGGACACTGAGATTTTTTGTTCTGATATCTAATCCAAAAACAAAGCAAGTTTAATGCATTAAAATATGATAAAAATCGAACGACACTTTTGTTATTGAATGGAGCTTACATTTGAGGTTCAGTGTGAAAGTTTCTGTGGATTGCAGAAAACTGGATATACAGAGCCAGATACTTATCAAAACAGTGTCAGATTTCTCAGCTTAAACAATGAGCTACTTGATCTTAGCTATGACATAATTCAATTTAAAAATAGCACACTTACACACATATGCATACAATTACATACAGTGGATATAAAAGGTCTGCACACCCCTGCTAAAATGCCAGGTTTCTGTGATGTAAAATGATGATTAGACCCCCCCCCCCCTTAAATATAACCCATAACCCATGTAACTCAATTAAAAAACAAACTGAAATCCGTTCAGGAGGAAATAAAAAAAAAACTGAAATAACTGGTTTCATAAGTGTGTACACCCTTATATACTGTAGCTGGGGATGTGACATGTGGCTTTGTTCAGAATTAAGCAATTACATTCAAACTCATGTTAAATAGGAGTCAGTAGACACCTGCCATCATTAAAATGCCTCTGATTAACCTAAATTAAGTTTAGCTGTTCTAGTAGGCTTTTTCTGACATCTGAGGCACATCTTACAGCAAATGCCCTGGTCCACAGAGAGCCCTCATTGGTATCATCCAGGAGAAGGCTACAAAAGAATTTTCAAGGAATTAGATATACCATGAAACACAGTGAAGACCGTCATCATCAAGGGGAGAAAATAAATTAAAATGAATCAAATTAATGGGGAAAATTGTGCAGCACTAGTTAAAGCTAGACTGTAGTTTCCTGTCCACACTGTGTGTAATATATCACCACTGCCATAATTGACAAGTCAGAAGCAAAATCACTGCTATGCACCTATTAAATTGGTCATAGTCCTAGTTATGATGCTTCACTTGTCTTACCTCTCATATTTATCATCATCTCCATTAGGGGAACTCATTTTCACAAGGCTGTGGTGCGTCTCCTTAAAGCAATGTCCTCTAGGAATAAATGCAGACCTGCAATCACACGAACACACTTGATAAATAAATCATAATCGTAAGTAAGTAGAAATCACGATTTACAGTCTTCAAATGTTTGATTCTAAATCATGCAAAACCCTCTTTCCTTGTCTACCATGTAATAATTAGTGTACCAATTTCTGCTACCAATTTACTCAAATTTATTGTAACTCTTGTTAAGAGAGTTCTGCTGGGGTGATCTGCTGGTGCTGCTACATGTCCACCAGATTTCCCAAGTCGTGATTTTTAAAAACTATTTGTTCTGAAAATTCCCCACTTTTCTCTCTAACTGTGAAGAAACAACATATTTCACACACTATGGACAATTTGGGAATGCCAGTTAGCCTAATCTGCATGTCTTTGGACTGTGGGAGGAACCCGGGGTACCTGGGGGAAACCTACCAAGAACATGCAAACTCCATGCACACAGATGGGAATCAAACCTGAACCCTTAAGGTGCAAGATATTAGTGCTAATACAAGGGCCACCGTGCTGCCTTTTAAAAAACTACTTAGGAGTAAATACACAGTCTGGCCTTCTGGGCTATTGAAAGAAGGAAGATCAATGTAAACTGACTGGATAGTCAAGTTACGGTTCTGTCATTTTAACTAAACACAATTCAGTTTAGTTAAAATGGGCTTCACTGACATCGCCATAATAAACACCAGTACAAAGTCTGTCTACAAATTTTGACAGCAAATAAACAAAACAACAGTAACAGTAGATTTAGCAAAATAGAGGGATAAGAACAAAAGTATAATTTAGGGACAGAATGAAACGAAAGAACAGATTCAGATATTAGTTGTGCTCATGTTGCATATAGCTAAGCAGGGATTGTGTAATCTGTCTCTCTCTCTCTCTCTCTCTCTCTCTCTCTCTCTCTCTCTCTCATGTGTGTGTGTGTGTGTGTGTGAGAGAGAGAGCACGGGTGTGTGAGATAATACAATGGTGGCTATAAATGTTAAGACAACATATGCATTTTATTCCTGTGCAGGAACAAGAATACCTGTTTGCTTCAGAATACTTAAGGTTCAGGTTTGATGACTTTCAGGCTGCAGATCAAAATGATAAATTTTCTTACGTGCATTTCCTCATTGTGCCTGAAAAGTGAAAGTTTACTACCAACACCAACACAAGACCCCCTTTTAGTACCAAGAAATTAATGATTTCTGATTCTGAAGTGCATAAGTTATAAACATTCCAATCCTGCAATAATCTTAACTCCTCATTTACAACAATCTCAAAACAATGATGTCATTTTATTTTATCCCCGCCTCCAGCTTCCTGAACAAACCAATATATCATTATATCATTCACACTCATTTATGTTATTTGATTTTTAATTGGACGGGTGTAGCTGATTATTAATTTAATATAGAATAATATACTGTTAAAACATTTCATTTTACACAAATTTGTCAAGAAATTGATTGTCCTAGTGGAAATGTAATGTACTGTAAGTTCTACACCATGTGTTTAAATACTAGGAAAATACAACAGAACTGTAAAAGCAATACCAGCTACCTTTCTCTCACTCACATATTATTTTCTTATGATTTGCAGGGGATTTTCCAGCTTTGTACAGTATGTATGTGTTTGCTGGAAAATCAGCCCTACACCCGACACACACTCAAACACACACACAGTGCGACTACAGAACACGAAACGAACAAATAACTTCATCATTCATTTTATGTTGTTTATCCAGTTAGAAAAACAGTTTAATGCAGCAGAGATTAAAGTCCAACAGTACAATGTAGGTAGAGTATGAAACCAGAGACACTTACTTTGTGTTCTGCTCAGTGATCACAACCGCAACAGGAACAAAAACCTTTGTGTTTAGTTTCAGTTTAATAGCCTTTTGCTAGACCGGGGTGCGGTTTTGTTTATACAGTAACCAGCCTGAGCTTTATACAATCGTTTTGCACAATTTTGGAACAGGTTTCCCTGATCGTCCCTTAAATTACACAATTATAATTAGTGTACTAATACAGTAATACAATATAATATTCTTCCAAAATCATAAACAAAATCGACACATATTTTTAGATCATTTGGAGGAATAAAATAAATATACAGTAGGGATATATAAATTAAAATGTGATGTAAATATACATCTGACATTTTATATTAATATATTAATTTAGATTATTTATTCTAATCTAATCTAATCTAATCTAATCTAATCTAATCTAATCTAATCTAATCTAATCTAATCTAATATAAATTTTGTGCCCAGGTTTAGCCTCCTGGATTGTCTGCCTCAAAGACTTTATCCCTTCATTCACTTCTCACTCACTTACACTCACTCATCTTCTATACCACTTTATCCTGTATTCAGGGTCACAGGGGTCCTGGAGCCTATCCCAAGAAAGGATACACCTTGGACAGGGTGCCATCCATCGCAGGGCCCTTTATTCACTTCTCACACCCAATCACAGTCTATTGGATCTGATTATCTTTTGCTTTGATTACATCACTGGAATATGCCTCATGCCATCGAAACTCCATAGATATGATAACCTGCTCATTTAGTACATTCAGGCCATCAGCTGACTGTTTTTTAGACCTGAGCAACAGACGCAACCCCAGATCCTTACACAGACCCACTGGCTTGTACAGGTGGCACCAGGCATGATGGGTGGTGTTTTTTTATGATTTGACTTCATCAAACATTTAAATGATCCTCTATTATAATATTTCCCCCCCTTTTTTTCTTGCCACATTTTTCCCTCAGTGATGGTTCACCACTCTTCTTCCAGGTGTTTTACATTTCAATAGTCTACCTGGTTGTTTTCTTTGCTTGATGCAGGACAATTTTATGACTCTTCTAAAACAGAGCAAAATCTTTGTCATGACCACAGGATACGTCTTCTGATATGTTGTTTAAAAAATGAGAAGCTCCTCACTGCACCAGTTAGGGTTACATAACTTATTTCAGCTGAACTGTACGAATCCCTGCAGTAATTATCTAAGGGAAGACTTAACTATTTGCTTAGTTACATGCACATCTTTATTTAGCAGTGTATATTTACTGAAGAGTTCAAAACATGATTACTGTGTCCTTCTCATATTTAAATTAAATTTTTGCTGACAGAGGAGGTCAAAAACATTTATCATATATAACATCATTAATAAAGCAGATTAGATGAGTGGAGAGAGTTGACAGATACCCCGGTGTTCACGTCATGCAGGAACCGTCATGGTTCTGTCACATCAAAAAGGCCCGGCAGCGTCTCTACCACCTCAGATGCTTGAGAGACTTCGGACGGCCCTCCAGGGTGCTTAGGAACTTTTACACCTGCACCATAGAGAGCATCCTGATGGGAAACATCACGACCTGGTTTTGGGAACAGCACCATGCGGGACAGATGAGCTCTAGCGAGGGTGGTGAGATCAGCTGAGCGCATCGTCCGCATCGAGCTCCCTGACCAGCACTCAGTCTACAGTAAGCGGTGCTGGACCAAGGCCAGGAAGATCATGAAGGACCTCAGTCACCCCAACAGTGGACTGTTCTCTCTGTTGCGGTCAGGAAAGCGATTCCACTCCCTGAAGGCCAACACAGAGCGCCAAGAACAAAAAAAAGGAGAATAAAAATTTAAATTTACAGTGTAAATAACCCGTACTACGGTTTAACAACCATCTCCTAGTACACTGTGGTACAAGTAGCCAATTAAAATTAC
The DNA here is from genome assembly GCA_011419295.1 of Clarias macrocephalus. Classification (NCBI taxonomy): domain Eukaryota; kingdom Metazoa; phylum Chordata; class Actinopteri; order Siluriformes; family Clariidae; genus Clarias; species Clarias macrocephalus. The sequence continues at coordinate 52,199 of JAAGKR010002547.1, read as the reverse complement.
AAAGTGAAGGTAAAGTAATAAGTGAAGGTATAGTGGTGAGTGTAGGTATAGTGATGTAAAGTGTAAAGTGATGTAATGTATGATATGTAAAGTGTCGCAGTTTCCTAATTCAAATAGCATGTAAGATGCAGTAGTCCAAGTTCATTTGAGCAGGAGGGCCTTAGGCATGTTACATCGGTGGAAGTGGTAGTGGGTGGTAGCTAAAGTTGTTCTATATTTTATTTCTTATTGTATTCCATAATATATTTCTTATTTATAATCTTTTTTTTAAGGTCACTGGCGGTCGTATAAGCATTTCACTGCATACTGTACAGTGTATTGACAAATAAATGTGTATGTGACAAATTACATTTTAGCTAGAATTTTTTTATTTTGTGTGACAAACAAAATCGAATCTTTTAGACTCTACTGCCCCCTGTTGGAGTTGCTCATTATGGCACCTCATTATCTGCTAGACTGATCAAACTCACAGTCATCGATCTCACTACTAGTGTAAAGTTACAATTAAATATAAATACAGTTAATTTTACAAAGATGTGCTCTTAGTGATCACCTATCAATTTATATATTTTATTCAGTCGGAAAAAAAACTTTGTTACTGAGGTTCCTGGACACATTTATAAAGTTTGACCTCGGCACGACTGACAAATATGAAGTGAACATTTAGTTGGGTGTGAAGGTGATAACATGGTGTTTTAGTGGTAGCCAGTACAATATTAGTTTACTAAAACTCTTAATATTCTGAGCCTAAAAGCTTTTTTTGCGAAAATGGCCCATTTAGTATATTAGTGAAGAGTTGATGGTAAACAACCGGCCATCATGCGCTTGGGGAACGAGAGATACGAGTGCAGGTAAGACAGATTTTATTTAACACTTTATTGTACCTAAACAAACAAATTAAACACAGGTATATCAAGAACAGAAGTCAAACAATGGGCAAAGGTCAGGTGATTTGCAGCAGGCGTAACCTGGGCCAGGCAGAGTTCAGAATCAAAAGCCAGGAACTTCGAAAGCGATCAAAGAACAAAGGCTAAGTAATGTACTGGATAATAGAGCATACTTTACTACTTTTAGTCCTAATTACAGCTAGGAAAATAAGTATTTGACCCCTTGCAGGTTTTGCAAGTTTGCCCAATTACTAAGAAATAAAGAGTCTAAAGTTTTTATCATAGATTAATTTGAAGGATATTGAGAAAAATTAAGTAAAATTACTTATATGATTATACTTATAATTATTTTCCCAACTGTATAGGGTGGCTTAAACATTAGGGTGATAAACTTTGTGTGAAATTATATAAATAACATAAAAGACAAAACAGTAAATTACTGATGCTGTAAGCTTACCATACCAAAGCATTTATATGGTGTATTTTTTCAGGTTAACAGAATTATCTATATATTTTATTCTTACTAAAGCTTTATAATTTCTTGATGTTTATACATTCTTTTTTTATTATATTATTTTAATAATTCTTGTTCTTGATTCTTGGTTGCTAGTGGAAATTGTCTGCTGGAAGATGGTTGTGTCAGACATGAAGATTGGAGCTTTGAAGTTTCTCTCCACACCAGTCCCATCTCACCATCAAAGAGGTGATATTTAATTTACTGTTCATGCTGTAAGTGGACGTGTTGATGTGATGTCACTTGTTGAAGTCAGGGTTGAGGAGACACAACGTGTTGTTTCTTGCTGACACGAGAACTTCCATCCACCATCCACCATATTGTTGAGAACTTTTGTATTTTAAAAGCTGTAAGCCAGAGATATTCATTAATTACAGTAAATATCATGTGAAAGCCAAAAACCTAGGCATGGACAAGACTTATAATATTCAATGTTACTTTGATCTTGGAATAAGGCATATGTCATACCGGAATTAGTGCTCTTGCAACATGGATACGCCATCAGCCAACAGCACACAATTTATTGGTTTTTACCTGTTTGTGCCAAATAACGAGGTGGAGGCCTAATATCAAGCATGACATCCCACAACAGTGGTGTATGCATTACACACTTTATGGCTACACCTTTGGTATTAATCCTAGCTGCACTATTATATGTTATGGAGGAGACATATTAGATACTGGCACCAAGGGTACTAGCATACGGGCAATACTTTTAAGCCTTTCCAAATGTGAAGATGTTTATATAAAATATTAGAATATATTTTTAAGCATTACTATATCAGTAACTCACCTCAATGTCTCCAGTGTGTACTTTTCATCCTCCTTTATTTCAGACAGCAGCTTCACTCCCTTTTCTCCTACATCATTACCGCGCAGATCGAGCTCTCTCAGGTGTGACTTCGTCCTCAGAGCTTCAGCAAGAGCGACACAGCCTTCTTCTGTAATGCTGCAGTTACGCAACCTATAGAAGAAAATGACATTTGACTTTGTTGCAGTATTAGTACAATGATTTATCTCACTGTGGGTGTCAAAGTGTCTTTCTGAGTTGTCCGTTTCTTCTATACATCAAGGCCAAATGTTTTATTCCTCTGGTGCCACAAGTTATATACTGGCCTCACAAGTACAACAGGCAGGACACAAAAAAATTAGATACATATTTTTTAAGAGGTACTAAATCAACAACTCCCCTTAATAAATTGAATTTGAAGCACAGATCATCCAAAATATTGCCATTTTACATAAATGTATAATAAATGTATATATTAGTATGATTAATTTATTGAATATTACCACGTTAACACATTTTACATACATGTAATTTTAACATATTAACATGATTTATTATTCATTTTTATGGGTGTCAAAATGTTAAGTTAACACACTGTACATGTAATGACAGGGAGAAGATCCTGTTGAGTACTGGGTGCAGTTGAATAAAGCAGTGGAGGAAACTTTAAGGAGACTTGGAAGATGAATGAATGATCAGTGTCAAGACGTATGCGTGATGTTTGTGAAGTACTGCCCTCTGCTGCAGTATTCTGTGTCAAAGCCTCAGAAAAATGTACTGCACAGGAGATTCAGGAATGGCATGATTGGTTTCTGATGAAAGAGCAAATGTCGAGTGACAAGTGTCATACTGCTACAAAGCACATTACTGCTCACATTCAGACGTCCCATGAAAGTGATGGTGTGGATGTTGGCTTTCCCAAAGATCCAGTTGAATGTAGCAGAGACAGCACTGCACTCACTGTACAGAATGATGACAATTGCAAGAGAACTTTGATTAGTTTTCTTGATTGTGCCCTATAACAAAATGTTCAAATACCACCTTACTAGTTCCAAGGCAAGTTCTATAAAGTATGCAGATCTTATGACCACTCTACTGAAACACATTGTCGAATAAATATTTTTTGTTTTTCCTGCTTCTAGTAAAATGTAGCTAGCTACTAGTGAAAAATGTAGCTGGAAAAATGTCCAGCTAGTTGAGGCAACCGACAAATACCGACAAATAATGTGTTTTTAATGAAGGGGATGCTTGATACAGGCTCCATGGCTTGCACTTTTAATGACAAGGCAGAAAAGAGAACGTTAAGTGAGAATATATTGCTAACACTGCTTCAACAGAAAGTCATCTTAGTTGTATGTGGGTGTAAAGTTCCGAAGTTACAAGTATGTCTGAAGTTGAATTAAAAAATTTATGGGGAGAGCTGACAAGTACCTATTCTCATTGTAGCTGGCCAACGGAATGATGTAATCATTGGCACGAATGTGATCAAATTCCTTGCACATCACAAGACTCAATATGAGCAGTTTCTAGATGTCATGGCCAACACATGTTGATGGAAAAGCTCTGACTTCCCAGACAAGGTAGGAACCAATTACTTTCAATAGAAATCGCAAATTGTCAGATGTATTTCCATGTGTTGCTGTGGAGGATTTTGAACTTTTGCAAGGGCTGAGCCAAGCTAAAGTGTTCGGCTAATAGATCTGTGTCCATTCAGACTCCCTTATCCTAAAGTACCACCTGTACACTACCAAAAGCTATGGTAGGTTTTGTCCCAGATAGAAGAACAAGGGAAAAACATGGCATTCTGAGGATATGCACAAAGTTCAGATGGTTAAATTCGAGAGATGCACATCCATTTTCTTATCGGTATGTTTGCTCATCTGCCTTAAGCAGAAACGCTCTATTTAGCACAATTGAGCTAATATCTGGATTTTTTATAATATCTCAATAGCAGAAGATGCCAAGAAATATGCGGCATTCACTACTCCTGTAGGGCTGCATGAGTACAATAGGATGTCACAGGGACTATGTAACAGCCCAGCATGATGGTAGACATATTTGGCGACTTGAATTTCAGAAGTTCATTGTGTTATCTTAACGTATTGGTGTTTGCTCCAATTGAGCAAGAAGTGTTGAAAAGACTAAAACACTGTTTCTATTCAGGAAACGGGACAAACTTAAGATTATGGATGGAATACTGTACAGAGTCACACAAAAAAATCCAGACAGTAATCACATGGGGTTTCAATTGATCCTACCTGCTAATCTCAAGGACCAAGCTTTAAGGGGTATACATGACCTGGCGGGTCATTAATGGCAAGTGAGAACCATCCATCGAGCCTGCCAATGTTTCTTTTGGTCAGGAATGGGAAGGATATTTGCGAATACTTCAAGCAATGTGAAAGAAGTCCTCTGAACCATCTGCTAGGGCCCCGCTTGAAAGTATTGAGACTTCTATACCCATGGAGCTGGTATGTCTAGATGTCTAGATTGCAAAAGATGGGAAGGAACGCTCTGTTGATGTGCTTGTCATCACAAACCATTTCACAAAGTTGGCTCATGCCTTCTCTTGCATGAATCAGTCAGCAAAACAAGTTCTTTTTTTTTGGTTATCTTGTGGGTACAGATTCACAAGCTACATCCACGCAGACCAGGGAGCCAATTTTAAAATCAGACCAGAACAATTACAAACATTGACAAACAAAAAACCTTTGCTTAGGACACTACAAGCCCTGAGACAACAGGGTGCATTCCCTTTCAACTTATGTTCGGTTGTGTACGAAGATTGCCCAAGGACGTTATGTTCAAACAGGTGCTACATAACCCTGTAGTTGTTGATCATGGTACTTACCTGAAGTTGTTAATGTCATACTCCCATTAGGCAGATTAGATCCCATAGTGACATTTTGACAGTTCTTGACATTCAGGGTGTCCGAAAATGGGCATTTAAGTTGTCAAAAAAGTGAACAGATGAATTAAGTGAATGAGTAAGAAGTCCTTTTATCTCAAAAGTCAAACTGGGGTGTACAAGGCATCATATTGTTTCAAGATGATCTTGGGTTTGATCACTCTGACATTTTTCTCATAGTGACTCATAGTGAGTAACTCTCAAGTTGAAATAATGAAGGTTTCATTACAGACCTGTACCAGTTAATTGATTTGGATCCTGTATGGATTTTAGTGAAATCCGGAAGGGGTGGATTTAATGTCAGACATACCCGTCAATAATATTTACATTTAGGCATTAGACGCTATAATTCAGAGCAACTTACAAAAAGTGCGGAAAGGGGGCTTGGATTAGTCCAAGTACTTAAGAAACAGATAAGTCTTGAGTCTGTGTTTATAGAATGCCAAAGACTCAGCTGTACGGACATCTAGAGGATGGTTTATTTCACAACCTGGGTGCTAGAACAGACAAAAATCTGGATGCATGTATTCTTGATCCCTGAGAGATGGTGGGATCTTAAAGTATTGTAACCAAAGCTCATCACAGATATCTCAAAGACTAGACAGATTTGACTATGATGGAGCAGTGGTGGCTAAGTGTGTGGCCTTAGGAAAGGAAAGGAAAGATTTTCCTAAGTGTGATCTTGAGAAAGGAAAGCTGAAATTGCATTAAGCATGTTAATACTTCAAAACCATTAAATAATCCAAGTGTCAACCTATTCAATTCCCCAGTCATAATATATTTGCAAATTTTAAATATTTGGATCAATTATAGTCTTGATGTAGTGACATATTTCAACCCCTGAAAAGTCCCACAACATTTAAAAAATAAGCTGTTACCTTAGGATCTCAAGTGTACAGTGTAGGCTCATCAACCCAACAGAAAGCATTTTGACTCCTGAATTCTGCAGTTTATTGTCACTGAGGTCCAGTTCTCGAAGACACGAACAGCCTGAATTGAGAATGCTTGCCAGAACTTCACCAATTTTCTCTGTGAGATTACAACCACACAGCCTGTAACAAAATAAATAAATAAATAAAATTAAGCAACACAATTTGTACAACTTTCTACTCAATCGACTCATGTAGTGAAACATTTCAGCCCGAGGAAGTCGCAAAATACTGTTAAACCTTGGGTCAGACCAAGTCAATCACAATCAAAGGTTTTACTATAGTACAAAATATGTCTGCAGTGCCGTCTTTAACTGTTTTGATTTGATTAACATAATTAAAATAAAAGTTTTTTTTACCTGAGGATCTCCAGGTTACAGTGTGGGCTCATCAATCCAGCAGAAAGCCCTTTGACTCCGGAATCCTGCAGTTTATTATAACTGAGGTCCAGCTCTCTCATAAATGAATACTCTGAGTTGAGAGTGTTTACTAGAACTTCATTGCTTTTCTCTGTGAGATTACAACTACACAGCCTGTAACAAAATAATAAACAATAGATCTCCATAAATGTTTAGATCTAAAGTCACATAAAACCTTATTTTTAAAACAAATTTCAATATTAAGTTAAATCATATTATTTGATTGCATTTAATATAAAACATTCATACACCTTTCTCTCATTAACAAACAAAATAGAACCCAAATATGCAGCACGTTTATCCTGTTAAACAGTTTAGTAAAGGTAAAATGACTGTGACTCATTTGAATGGTGTGAGTGAGTTATAATATATTTGTAATACAGTGGAACCTTGGATTGCAAGAATAAATGGTTCCAGAAGTGTGCTTGTATATCAAAACACTCATATATCAAAGCGAATTTTCATAAGAAATAATGGAAATTCAGATGATTTGTTCCCACAACCCAAAAATATTCATATCAAAATATTTCATACAAAATATAAAGTAAAAAAAAAAAATTAAAAAAAAAAATTACCTGCACTTTACGTTTGAAAAATGCAGAGCTGACAATTCTGTAACTTATGCCTTTATTGACAACAACAGCATGAAATAGTTATAACAAAAACTTATGACACATATGCTCTCTGCTTCACTCTCTGCTTCCTTACCATTACCATCACTACTGCAATCTAGTGGATAGGTGGGGTTATTGTTCACCTGTCCACTAGATGGCAGTATTGATGGTAATGGTTAGGATTGGAATGTTCAAAAAGAGCGGAGAACAGCAGCTGAATGCAGGAAGCAGAGAGCATGTGTATGATTAGTTTTTGACACAATCACTGCAAAAGAATCTGCAGTGATTGAGACCAGAGCATACACACATAGCCACCCTGCGTGAGCAAACACATACAAACACAAAATAAAAGAGGCTTTAGGGAAAAACCATTGGTTCAGTTGTGATCACGTTACTCTCTGCATCAAAACAAAAGGTGCATACATGATCCTCGATGATATTTAGTACTTGTAAATCAAAACTGGCTTGTTTATCAAGACAAAATTCATTACAATATTTTGCTCATCTTGAGGAACGCTTGCAGACTGGGTTACTTGCAATCCGAGATTCCCCTGTACTCTCATCATGGTGTCTTAACAAATTCATACAGTAATAAAACATTTAAAAAAAAACCTACAATGCTTTCCTGGATACCATGGCAACGGGGCACAAGTGCATTAAACAGTCCTCTGATGCTGCATATTTCTGGAGATTAAACTCTTTCAGATCCTCCTCAGAGTTCATTAACAAGAAAACCACAGCTAACCACTGAACTGCAGTAAAGTTGACTCCCTTTAGGCGATTATTTCCTGTTTTATTCAAAAAGACCTGAACTTCCTGTATCAGAGACAGGTCATTCAGTTCATTCAGACAATGGAACAAATTAACAGAATGGCATATTTTTGGATCATTTGCAATCTTTTTCTTGATGTGTGTAGTTATTCCGTTTTTTGTGTAAGCAGCATTTTCCTTCAGATATCTGCGTCCTGTCTCTGTCAGTAGGTCTTGTAAGAGAACTGAATTGGACTCCAATGAGAGACCCATAAGGAAGCGGAGGAAAAGGTCCAGGTGTCCATTCTTACTCTGTAAGGCCTTGTCTAGTGTTACCTTTAGAAGGTCTAACAGCTTTCCTTTGCGGGAAAGGCTGAAGATTTTGACAGTTTGTTGTTTTGAAACATTCCCATTGACACATGAGAGAAAAGCGTACACTGCAGCAAGATGCTCCTGAACACTCAGATGCACAAAGCTGTACACCTTCCCCAGATGTGAAGTGACTTCCTCAATAAAGATCCGAGTACAAACTCCTGAGTACACTGTCGCCTCTTTGACATCAATACCACACTCAGTGATGTCCTCCTCATAGAAGATCAGGTTTCCTTTCTCCAGCTGCTGAAATGCCAGCTTTCCCAGTTTTAGTACAATGTCTGCAATCTGTTGAGACTTTATTTCATGTCGTTTGTACTTTTGGAATCGATGTTTAAGTTGTAGGATCAGGAAATGTGTGAACATTTGCGTCAGGGTCTTGGGGACGTCTCCAGTTCCTGCTTCACTGAACATTCTCTCAAGAACATTCACTGTAATCCAACAGAAGACTGGCATGTGGCACATAATGTAAAGACTTTGTGATGACTTCAAGTGTGTGATGATTTTATTAGCCAGGGTTTGATCACTAATTCTTTTTCTGAAGTACTCATCTTTCTGAGGGTTATTAAACCCTCGTATCTCTGTTACTCGGTTAATATAAACAGAAGGAATCTGACTGGATGCTGCAGGTCGAGATGTTATCCAGAGGAATGCAGATGGAAGCAGATTCCTGTTGATAAGATTTGTTAACAGTACATCTAGTGAAGCTGACACTGTAGGATCTGTCAACATTTTGGTGTTTTGGAAATCGAGAGAGAAACGAGACTCATCCAGTCCATCAAAGATTAACAAGATTCTGTAGTGATGAAAGTCTGTTTTAAGCTCTTTAATTTCTGGAATCAAACAATAGAGAAGCTCCAACAAACTGAGATCATCTCCCTTCCTAAAATTTAGCTCTCTAAAGTTAAATGGAAAAATGAAGTCAAAATCTCGATTTGCTTTTCCTTCAGCCCAGTCAAGAACAAACTTCTGCACAGACACTGTTTTCCCAATTCCAGCAATGCCTTCTGTTAGTACAGTTCTGATGGGTTTCTCATGTCCAGCTGTGGGTTTAAATAACTCATTACAACTGATGGACTCCTCTCTTGTTTCATATTGTCTCATAAATTCCCTTTCGACACGTCTGACCTCATGTAGCTCATCGAGGTGTCTACTTCCACAATCCGACGTGATGTAGAGTTCTGTGTAAATCTCATTCAGAAGCCTTGCCTTCCCATGCTTAGGTATTCCCTCATTAATTGTCCTAAATTTATTCTTCAATATAGATTTGAATCTTTGCTGCCACACGGGGTCCAGTCCTGAAAACATGAAGAAAGTAATATGACATTTGGCTTTATATTGTTAATCTCTTAGAAAAAAACTATTCAGAATATTTTCTGGTTGTTAACTGCTAATAAGATTAATGAACAAACATTATAATCATGATTAAATCATGAAAAAATATAGAAGTAATGTTCTGCATTTTTTTTTATCTGTACATGAAAGATATTTTCTATCTTACCTCTGGTATCATTGTGATGCTCCATCACTCTAACATTGCTTGCTGTCGATTCTGGTATCAAATGCTAAAGAGTAATACTCAATCAATAAATCAAATACGCCAATGAATGAATGAATTTATCATTAAATCAATTACTAAGATATATCAAGATATACTTGAGGTGTTATGTTAAGGGAGAATTTTTTTTGAACGTTTTTGAAAAATTTATGTTAAAATATTGTGTACCTCAGATTCCAACCTGTCTGTTATTTCCAACCATCTTGCCCGTCTTAATATGGATGATTAAATAAATAATAATAATAATAATAATAATAATAATAATAATAGCAATACAGTGGAACCTTGGATTATGAGCATAATTTGTTCCGGAAGCAGGCTCATATTCCAAAACTCATAAACCAAATCAAATCTTCCCATAAGAAATAATAAAAACTCAAATAATTTGTTCCACAGCCAAAAAAAATAAAAAAAATACAGAAAAATAATTAATACAATATATAAAGTAAAAATAAAACAAATTAACATGCACTTCACCTTTAAAAAAAGTAAAAATAAATCCCAACAGATAAGTGTTTCGATTTGTGCGCGCAGGCACCGTGTATTTGTGTGTGTGTGTGGAATTAGCCCCTTCCCACGCCTTGTCTTACACAGTAAAACCCCTTCTCCCTCCCCCCACCTCGCTTTTTAAGTTTCACAACAAACACACACACAATGGAAACACTGGTTTGACGGGAAAAAAAGAAATCTTTCTAATGACACTCGCGTGAGCACAGACTAATGGAATCACTGTTGTAAAGTAAAAAACAAAACAAAACAAATGAACCAGCACCTTACCTTTGAAAAGAATCGCGACAGAGCAGAGTGTTTGTGTCTGTGTGAAGCCGGGGAGGGGGGGTGTAAAGGTGAGAGAGTGTGTGCGTGTCGGTGTCAAAAAACTCGGCACTCGTAAACCAAGACATGCCCGTATTTCAAGTCAAAATTTATAAAAAATCTTTGCTCGTCTTGCGGAACACTCATAAACCGAGTTACTCGCAATCCGAGGTTCCACTGTAATAATAATCTTTAGAGGAAAAAGACGACCCTGTGCATACTAATGCTTGGGCCTAATGAAAACACTTCAAAGGTTTTTCAGTTGCCTCACTGAAGGAATTCTTAAAGGTTAAGATTCTCCATTATTCCTTTGTATAATAGAGTGTTTTTCTGCATCATGGGGTTCTCTACTGTTTAAACAACCCTTGATAAACCCTTATATAATTCTCATATAATTTCTTTGATTGTGTAAAGCTGCTTTGCGACAATGTCAATTGTTAAAAGCGCTATACAATTAAAACTGAATTGAATTGAATTGAATAAACTCATTTTCTAAAATTTTGCTAAACTATATGTTTGTTTGCTTGATTGACTTTCCTGCTGAGCGACCCTGATATACCTGTGGCGCGGTTATATGCTAAATAACAGTTCCATATATATTTTCCTTTCATGATGTCTGGCTGGAATAAAAGTTCTTAGGTGGTCATGAGAAATCCTCACTATATATTGCACATGAACTAATAATTAAACTGAGAGAAAATTAGCAGCAATAAAAATGTATCTAAACTCTCAAACCACGCACATTCATACCTGGCTCTGGGAATCAGCATCCGGCACCATGGACAGATATGATAAGCCGGGTTCATCTCTTTAATAAAGACAATATCAAACAAACGTTAAGTAAGAAATTAAACACACCACCAGTCAGTGGTGTCATAAAGTGAAGGTACAGTATATTTACCACCCTGGGTCTGGTTCCTAAAAATATTCAAAAACTGCCAAAATAAGTAAATATACAATTTAACTACCATGTAATTCCATTTACTGTGTTATGTCCTTATGCTAACTTTTTTCACTTATTTTCCCAATATAAATCAGGATACAACCGTAGTATTAATTCTTAAATCAATGAGTGTTCACAGAACATTCCTTACCGTTCTTTCTGTTCTTGTTGAAACACTATATTCACACCCATTGACCTGCCACTCCGCATGGACACAGCACTGGGTGCAGCTGAGCCAGTCCTTTCTTTCTGATATCTAGTTAAAACAATGTACAGTACATGTGTTTACTTTCATTGTAATATTACACAGCACTACCGTATTATAGAAATGCAGGGCACTTACACCGATCAGTCATAACATTATGGCCACCCACCACCTAATATTGATTTTGATATTGATTAGGTCCCCCTTCTTGCACCAAAACTGTATGACTCCTTACGTTGGAAACCTGCATTAATCTTTTTAGCAATCTGAACTGCTGCAGCTCTGTACCGGATGGGCCTACACAGTACAGCCTTCACTCCCCACACACATCAGTAAGACACCCATGGCTCTGTTGCTGGCTCACCAGTTTTCTCGTCCCTGGATCACTTTTGGTATGTTCTGACCACTGTAGACTGGGAACATCCCACAAGAGCTGCAGTGTTGGAGTTGCTCTGTCCGAGTCCTCTAAACATCACAATCTGACCCTTGTCAAAGTTGCTCAGATCTGTTTTCACATCAACTTCTTGCTGCCTAATGTATTGTACCTACTTCGAGTTACTGTAGGTACTCTCACAAAGGCCTGTCTAGATGACTGGGTCAGAGCAACTCCAAAACTGCTTTTACCATATTTTTATTTGGATTATCGTATAAAAATATGCTTATTTATTCACAAGAATTTAAATGGAATTTTTCCTCTTGCATGTCATTCAAATCACTACATAAATGTGTTCCTATGGAGAACTTATTTTTTATTACTGCTTTTCAATACACATTGTCTATTAACAAGCTTTCATATTCCCTCATTAATAAAAGTTTTGGGCTGAGCTGTGAGACACGACTGCACTGCTGTCTTTACTTATTCATCAGAAGTGAATCTTCGCCTTTGTAGTTCTGCTTTCAGGGGACCAAACAGTTGAAATTCTGATGGAGCGAGATCAGGACTATAGGAAGGATGCCTCCCAAACCAAGTTTTTGCAGAGTGTCTACAATGCGGGCAGAAGCATGCAAAAGTGCATCATCATACAAGATCACAACGCCCTCAGATAGTGGTCCTCCTCGTTTAATCTAAGGTTTAGGCGTCAGCTAATGTTCAGGCTTCATCCTTCCTATAATTCTGATCTTGCTCCATTAGACTCTTACCCGTTTGGTGCCCTGAAAGCAGAACTACAAGGACGAAGACTCACTTTAATAAGCGTCTCACTGTAATGAGCACTGTTGAATGTTGAAACTTTTTCCTGATAATGTTTCAATACTGGCCACTGATAATCCCAGAAAACTGTGAGCATTGATGAATTTTACAGCCTGATCCTTTTTTGCTCGTACCGCAGTTACACATGAACTGATGTAACACGTTCACACCTGCACAGCAGTGACTGGAGAGACAGGAGCTTTAACCAGAAAGCACTGATAAGATCACAGAAGTTTAAATATAACCAGAGTGTAGATCATTTTTATTTAGTCATGTGTTTATCAGGTAAAACTGTTTACAGAACAGTCCTTACCTTTCTTTTTTTTCTTGTTGAAACACTATAGGTGCACCCATTGACTTGTCACTCCGCATAGACACAGCACTGGGTGCAGGTAAGTCAGGAGGTTCTTTCTGATAACTAATTAAAACAATGCACATGTGTTTACTTGTATTATTACACAGAAGGTCTACTGTAGTAAAGAAACAAAAGACAAAACTTCAGAAAAAAAACACATTATATAAACGTTATAAATTGAGTTGCATTTTAAAATAAGTAAAATAAGTATTTGAGCCCCTACCAACAAACAATAATTCTGGCTCTCCATAACAGACTGGTTATGCGCACATGTGGTACACAGAATCTCTATCTTCCATTCAAACCTCACCACCATGGCCAAGACCAAGGAGCTGTCAAAGGACATCAGGGACAAGACTGTTGACCCGCACAAGGCTGAAATGGGCTTCAAGATGATCAGCAGGAAGCTTGGTGAGAAGGAGACAACTGTTGGACCGATTATTGGCAAATATAAGTAAATAGCCATCAATCGTCATTGGTCTGGAGCCCCGTGCATGATTTCACATCATGAGATAAGAAAGTGTCACATTCCCCTTACATACCGCTGTCATTCACGTCTCCTTTTTTCCCACGCTGTCACGCTTTCTCACACACACCCCGCCCCTTTACACACCGGCATCCCATTCACAACTAATTTCTTCCGGCATTTAAGGAAGCGCAGAACGCTGTCTCGCTGCCAGATTATTGCGTGCCTTCAGAGCCCAGTTTTCTCGCGTTTCTTTTCCGTGTTAGTTGTTTCCGTTCTCGACCTCGCTTGTTCTCGGTATTCGCTTCTAGCCTCTCGTTTTTGGATCTTGATCGCTGTTTGTTTTCCCGCTGGTTTTGACCTCTCGCTTCGTTTCACGTTTACGTCTCTGCTCGCTCCCCCTTTGGATTATTCGCATC
>JAAGKR010002547.1:26235-36807 GCA_011419295.1 Clarias macrocephalus | reverse complement strand
CGCCTCCTCCTCCCCGTTTCATCGATGGTGGCAAAGCGTTCACAGTCCGCCGACTCCTCAGGTCCCGCCACAGAGGGAGGGGCGTCCAGTATCTGGTGGACTGGGAAGGATACGGTCCTGAGGAGAGAAGCTGGGTTCCTGCCAGATTCATTCTAGACCCCAAATAAATTTCAGACTTCTATAAACATTTTCCTGAGGCACCCCGCCCAAACGCCCAGAGGCGCTCATAAGGGGGGGGGGGGGTACTGTCACATTCCCCTTACATACCGCTGTCATTCACGTCTCCTTTTTTCCCACGCTGTCATGCTTTCTCACACACACCCCGCCCCTTTACACACCGGCATCCCATTCACAACTAATTTCTTCCGGCATTTAAGGAAGCGCAGAACGCTGTCTCGCTGCCAGATTATTGCGTGCCTTCAGAGCCCAGTTTTCTCGCGTTTCTTTTCCGTGTTAGTTGTTTCCGTTCTCGACCTCGCTTGTTCTCGGTATTCGCTTCTAGCCTCATCTAATGAACAGACAAGGATTGAGAGGACGTGCTGTTGCCAGATGAGACCAAAAATATTGATCTCTTTGCCATCAACTCAACCCCACATGTTTAAAGGAAGAAAAATGCTGACTTTGACTCCTATAACACCATCTTTACAGTCAAGCACGGAGGTGGGAACATCATGCTTTGGGGCTGTTCCTCTGCTAAAGGTACAGGGTGATTTGCCTTATTGAGTGGCCAATGGGTGGGGCCATGTATTGTAAAAGAGAACCTCACTTTCTCAGACAGAACACTGAAGATGGGTTTTGATGGATCTTCTAGCATGCCAACTAAACAACAATGACCCAAAACATACTGCTAAGACAACAAAGGATTGGCTCAAGAAGAAGCACATTAAGGTCATGGAGTGGCTTAGCTGAGGATTGGAATTGCCAAGTGACAGCAACCTTAAGGATTTGGAGAAGATCTGTAAGGAAAAGTGGACCAAAATCCCTCCTGAGAACCTGGTAACCAACTGCAAGAAAGTTCTTACCTCTGTGCTCGTCAACAAGGGTCTCTCCAAGTTACAAGTCATGTTTGGCTTGGGGATCAAATACTTATTTTACTAATTTAAATGGAACTCAATATATAACCTTTGTATCACGTTTTTATGGATTTTTTTTTTTTGGTTGATATTCTGATGCATAGGTGTTTGACAGGACACTTCACTTGTCTTACCCCTCATCTTTATCTTCATCATCATTGTTAGGGGAACTCATTTTCACAGGTTTGTGGTGTGTGTTTTTAAATGCATATAATCCAGGAGTAAATGCAGACCTGCAATCACACAGTCACGCCTGATAAATTAATCATAATCAAGGTAAATCCTCTTATCTGTGCTCTTGATGGAAATGACAGTCTTGTGCAAAACTCTTGAGCTCCTTCCAGTCCTCCAGGCTTCCTGAATTATTTAAAACCTTTACTGCTCATAACAATAATGACTTCCTTGTATCAGTTACAGGTTTTTACTCATTTACAGGTTGGGTGGCATTTCTAACCTTTAAATCAAGTGATGCTTTTGTTTTTCATTTTCATCATTCTCGGAAAAAAAAGCCGAACATCATCTCACTTTGCATCAGGAGAAAACACTGTTACACTAGCAGCACTCAGTGGATTACTGTTTCTCATGTGAATTATGATCCTGAAGTTAACATCCCCCTAGAAACTGCTGCTGTGGCTCCAATATACTCAATAATTCATTTACAACCAGGTCAAAATCATGACTCATTATGAGGCACCTGGAATTCCCCGAACTTCCTGAACACGGAAACATTATATTGGTGTATTATTTGCATTTGGAATACCACGCTTCTGAGTTCATTAAACAAACACACACACATTATGTTTGACACACACACACACACACACACACACACACACACACACACACACACACACACACACACACACACACACACACACATGTATATGTATGTATAGTTTAGCAGTAATATGTCAAGAAAGTTTAAACAGAACTCATCATGAACTTTACATGAACATCACAACCGAACTACATACACAACAATAACAGAAGGTGTAAACCTCCTTTTTTTTTTTTTTTGCACACACCCTACACCCAAACAAACCCAAACAGTGCGACTACACGACACAACAAAGCAACCAGTTTATTATTCACTTTTGCTCGCAGGAAAAAAGGCAGCTTTGTGTTGTTTATCTCAACAGAATAAAAAAATCTATTAGAAATACAGTTGGATGTAAACGATTGTAATGTTCATCTGTAACATGTTGCAGGAAATATAAAATGTAGAAGACTTACCTGACGTGCCTTGCTCCCTGCCGCTGGAACAAACCTCGCCTTTAGTTTAACACACACACACACTCACACTCACACACACTCTACACGCCTCTGAGCGCTGGAGGACGGCCACATGTTATAACCAACCTTTATACATTTTCATCTCCACTTTGTCTCAGATTTCTGTTTAAAGCTGATTAATCTTTCTGATCTGATCTGATCTGATCTCTCTCGCTCTCTGTGTTTTCAGTCACTCTGTTAGGTGTTGTTCTGCTGAGATCATGTGACATTTAACTAGTGAAATATCTATTGAAAACTGGTTGCACCAGAACTACTTGTTACTGGGTTATTTTTAATCACTGATTCCTGGGTTATTACCACTGAATCCTCTCCATTTTAGTATCATGAATTATTTTCTTTTAGTTCTTGACGTCGGCAGTACGGTGGCTTGGTGGTTAGCACTGTTGCCTTGCGCCTCAAGGTTCTGGGTTTGATTCCTGCATGTTTGCGCTCGTTGGGTTTCCTCCCACAGTCCAATGACATGCAGATTAGGCTAATTGGTGTTCCTGAATTGCTCTGTGCACAGGATAAAGTGGTGTAGATGATGAGTGAGTTCATGACATCTCAAACATGAACACTACAAAATGTGGAAAAGTTCGGAGGAGTTTTGTATTTATGTACACCAGCATTTCATTTCATCATGTAAACCTAAAAAAAAAAAATCTTGATGCATTGTTCACAAATTCTTGCTATTTTGCTTTGTATTTTTACCTTGCATAATGACAATAAAATCGCTTCCAATACAATCTAATCGACTCAGGTTTGAATGCATGACCTGAATGATTTGTCTACAAAACAATCTTGATAAAGAGAGAATGTGGAAGAGAAATAAAAAGAAAGGCATAAAACATAGAGCAACATAGGTGAACAAGATGCTATAGAGAGTGAGAGAGATGAAGAATAATAAAAAAGAGAAATCTAAAATAAAAAAAGAGTATGACAGATGGGACAAAAAGATTTACAAAAATCATAAAAGGAACAGATTAGAGACAGCAGCAGTGAACAGCTTGACAGTAACTCAGTGAAGCGGACCAGACTTAGTCCCTGCTGTAACCGCAGCACTCCACCAGATGTCACTGTGCAATGACTTGTATGACATGGACATTTTAAATCAACAAAAGATGGAGCGATGTCAGGCGCTTCGTGAGGCTTCATCTGTCCATCTCTAACAGATGTAATCGATATTGCAATCAATCAATATCACAGGTGCGTATACTTCACAGCGAGCACTAGTTTTTTGCACAGGACTAATTACAGGCGCACGCATGTATAATTTACATTCATAGCATTTGGCAGACGCCCTTATCCAGTGTGACTTATATATATATTTATCTCATTATACATCTGAGCAGAGTTAAGGGCCTTTCTCAGGGGCCCAACAGCGGCATCTTTGTGGTCACAGGGTTTCAACCTGTTGGGAGTTGTAGTCCTCATAATCTGTGTTTCCAGCCTGAGCTGTGCTCTGACAGTCTGATGCTCTTTCTGGCTCGGATCTGACACTGACTGGTGCAACTGACTAGTCTAGTAGTAAATAATTGACTAGTATAATGGAAAAAAGCTGACGATGAACGTTGATGATTAATGAAGTAATATCTGCACCTCTGTATGAACTGAAACATACAGTATTACAGTAAGAGAACAAAAGCCTTGGAACATTATAACCCAAGAAATCTAAAAGTGCTGTTTAATTTTAATTAACATATTAGTCTATGTATTGTATAGATATCTTTATAAAGGGGATAATTATTCAATCTAGATGTATTGACAAAAATGTGACGTTGTGTCCTTCATCCTTACCCCGGGTCGGTCAGCCCTGGAGACTCAGAGTCTGTAGGATAATTGGTTAATATTGTCAGACACCCACATGCATTGTATCCATAAATAAAGTCACATCTCTGCTTCACCTTTCTTTTTACCACTTTTACTCGCTGGACATTTCTCAATGTATCACTCACACACACACTCATCATCTATACCACTTAATCCTGTATTCATGTCCAGGAGACTTGGACATGGTGCCAAGCTATCGCAGGGCACACACACACACACACACACACACACACACACACACACAGGCCAATTTGGGAACACCAATTAACCTAATCTGCATGTCTTTGGATTGTGGAAGGAAACCGGAGTACCAGGAGGAAACCCACCAAGCACGGGGAGAACATGCAAACTCCATGCACACAGAGACAGGAATCGAACCCGGACCCTGGAGGTGCAAGGCGACAGTGTTAACCACTACACCACCGTGGCGCCTAGAGAAAGAATTCAATTCAGGGTGGAATTTCCGCTTAAGTAAAACAAATAAAAGCGATAACAACTAAATAGTTATATAAAGGTAAGCTTATGTTTAGTTAATGAAATATAATGTAAATGTAATAAATAAAGAAAAAGTACAAAGAATGTGTACATTTCAAAACTTTATCCATATACTTTATAAGTTTTATATCAGCGGGTGTAGTGGTTAGTGTTGTCGCCTTGCACCTCCAGGTCCTGGGTTCAATGCCCGCGTCGGGTCCGTGTGCATGGTTTGCATGTTCTCCCCATGTCCCGTGTGTTTTCCCTGGTGGGGTTTGTAAATGTGGGTTAATGTTGACTGGAGGTCCTACCACAAAATGGGAATAAATAGCGCTGGCCTCCACAGTCCCCAGTTGGACTACAGAGGTTCCTAGATGGATGGATGGATGGAAGTACTACGGTATATCAATATGTAAAGCCACATAATGAGTGTTGGGAAAAACGATCAGTGAAATGAAACAAGTGTTGTGTCTGAAATGTCAGTTTGGGGGCAATGAGACACTGAATGACACGTCCAGAATCCTGATAATCCAAATGCAAGTGAAATGACATGTGAAGGATGTACAAAGTTCAGCCTGGTTAGGGCCTCTGTCAATGTTACACTATGTGGATGTACTTAGTGGAAAATCTAGAGATTATTTTCAAGCATTTTCGAGTAAGTTTTTAGTTTTCTACAGGTGCTCGTGGGTTTCCTCCACATATCCCAGCTGTGGGTTGAGGCTGACTGGCATTTCAAAACTGCCTGTAGTGTATGACTGTGTGTGTGGATGAACTCATCCACCTGCAGTACCATCACTGCCCACTAGGGGACACTTTGGGAACCACTGTTCTAATTAATTATACAACAATAAAATGACTGGAGCTCTGATCAGGATTAAATACATGAATAACTGTTTACTGTGTTAAAAAAAAAGACACACACTCGCTCTTCTTCATAGATATATAGATATAGATATATTTCTTTTATTTCAGATTTGAATATTAGTCAAAAATACACGGTATGATTGAAACATATTGCACTACATCATAATGCTGAGCACGACAGGCGTCACATGTGCAGTAAATGAAATATCATTTTAAATATTAAATAACTGACAAAGTAAATATGTAAACACTAAGCTAGGTAAGATATTCTTTTTCTCTATTGCAACACTTCCGATTAAAGTGGTTCGGTAACAGTACAAAATAAAATAAAAAGGGAAAAGGAGAGCGAGAGAGAGAGAGAGAGAGAGAGAGAGAGAGAGAGAGAGAGAGAGAGAGAGAGAGAGCGAGAGAGAGAGAGAGAGAGAGAGAGAGAGATTATGACTCATTTCCTTTTCCAGTTGTGGTGGAGGAACACAGTGCTCTATCCAAAGTCTTTATTCTGTTCATCTGCTGCTTCTAGTTTTTTTTTTTTTCTGTCATTAAAAACTGGTCCGTATTATAGTTTAATGTTTTTTTTCCATTTAAGGTTCAGAATGTTTTTTTTTTTTTACTTTTTCTTTTTTTATTCCTTCACAAACTGCACCAAAGCTCAGAGGAGGAGCTTCAGATCTGCATCAAAATCACAAAGTTCCCACTCAAGCACAGAGAGAGAGAGAGAGAGAGAGAGACAAAGGAGAAAGACAAAGAGACACTGCAAAAGAAAGAACAAGAGAAAGATGGAGAACAAAAAGGAAAAGAGAAAGAAAGAATAACTTAGAGTGCCAAAAAAAAATGACAGAGTGAGAGAGATTAAAAGTGACAAAGAGAGAAAGAAAAAGCATAGAGAAAAATCATCAGAGAGAGAGAGAGAGAGAGACCAATGGTAAAAAGAACAATAAAATATAACACAATGATGGAGAATGGAGAGAAAAAATGTAAAACGGGACAGAAACAAAAATTAAAGGAAAAACAGAAGGGAAGTGGAAAACAGTCAGAAAGAGGGCAAGAGAAAAGTAGAGAGAGAAACTGAGGGATGTGGAAAGAGACAGAGTGAGAAGGGTATGAATAATTTCTCTCTCTCTGTGTGTGTGTGTGTGTGTGTGTGTGTGTGTGTGTGTGTGTGTGTGTGTGTGTGTGTGTGTGTGTGTGTGTGTGTGAGCTCAGACATCAGTAAGTTCCGTGTGCTGGAGTGGGAACGCGACGTTAGACGGGACGTGAGCCGATCAGCATCTCGGGGAGAAAGGAGGATCAGCTGGAGACTCGGTGAAGGATTTGAGCTCGTAGGCAGCACCACTGTCCACTTCCATTGACTTGCGAGAGAACAGAAGCCGGATGTCTCGATGGAGGTAGATCTTTCCAGATTTGGAACTCTGGAACCTGAACAGAGATGAAAAACTTGGATGATTAGTGATAATCATCACGCACAGGACATGACCTGTTTAACACAAAGGCCACGTACGCACGCACGCACGGGACAGGTGAGCTCACCTCAGGTGTATGAGGTAGCGCAGGGTCCGCCCCTGGTTAGGTGTGAGGGGCTTCCTGTGGTTTTGTCCGTTTGATTCGCGTTTGACGGGGACGGAGAAAGTCCTCTGCCTCAGGAATGTCTGATGGCCGGCTGGCATTTCTCTCAGATCGTACATCACCACGAACATCTTCACCACCGTCTTATTGGGGTTAAATAAGGTCTGGAACATACACGAATCCATAATCACATCTAATACACATCAATAATATAACAGTCTTAATGTAACAGCAGTTTAGAAATAAAATATAAATATAAACACAAATATCTGGCTTAAAGAGCGCGCCATGCCTGGGCTCCACCACCAGATGGTGCTGTTTAGTAATTAAAGAGGTGGAAAAAGACATTTCTGTGTTTCCTGCTCTGAAACACACATTTCCCAGCATGAGACATGTATGACCGAGCTGAGGAGTGGTGTTGAAGTGTGTTAGAGCAGGACACACACTCATCTGTAGCGTAGACTATGTACATACCACTTGAATGGTTCCTGATGGAGGCACTCGATAGCCCCTTTTCCCCAGAGACTCCAGGTTTATGACCCCCTGCAGAGCAACCACACAAATTCTTAACACCACCAGGACTCGCTTTTCTAATTGTTTCTGAACTCATGTCATGATGAGCTGAAACATTTTATTATGAGCTTAACAGTGATTAGCTAATCATAGCAAAATATGTATTTTACATGAATGCTCATAATATAGAAGGAAAAAACAACAATAACCCCACAACTGCCTTAAATTTATCAGAGATATATAAGTCGTGTGAAAGAGTAACTATTGTAGCACGGTATAAAAAAAACAAACAAAAAAACAAATTAAATATATAAAATGAACTAACTAAATAAATTAAATGAATAATGCTCAGTGCTGGATCATGTGCTATTCTCTACACTGCTGAGAAAAAAAAAGTGATAAATGTAATAATTACAACAAGAACTACTGATACAGTGATATATTAGCGATATATCTGACACCTTCTTTGATTACAAGGGTGTTCGAGTCAAAGCAGGACTTTTGATTAGATTGTACAGAATAACAGGAGACAGTTACGAGAGTAAAAACTCTATATTTTCTCTATATCTTTCTTTCTCTATATAATCTCCTGCACGTATCCCAGTGTTTCACTAGCGCTTGGACCCCATCATGGCAGAAGTTTTCTCAGTAACAGACTCCCTGCTTCATGTCTGAACTGAAACCCCGGCCTCCCGGGAACTCCACACACACACATGTGTAAATGACTTGGAGCGAGGACAGGACTGTACTGGTGGCGTGGCAATAAGTGCCAGCCGAGTCCCTGTAACGTGCGAGCGGTGCTGGTGAATGAGTGTGTGTGTACAATTCACACAGACACACACGTCTCTAACGCAAGCCTGCGAAGTCGGTTTTCAAGGACCTCGGCCGCGGAGCCGCCACTGATATACGGCTAAATTTAAAATGTTTAAATGTTTTGAAGAGTCTCATCACCGCACCGTGCTTGAAGTCTTCTGTAAACATCAATCGCCGACATTTTACGCCGTCATTCACCAGAAACTTCACCACCATTCAAGTCCCATTTTTACTTGAACGCTCGCCGTATTTCAACTCTCGCCGTCGTTTTGTTTATACATCACTGTATTCGGTGTTACATTTACAGCAAAGAAAAACAAATCCTTATTTATTCCCTAAAATAAACACAGTGTGTAACCCGCCTCGGAGTGACTGATGTACCTGCTGGACTGAATGAGGACACGACGCAGTGTGCGTGTGAACAGCGCCTCGAAACATACAGTTTACTGCACATGTGTATATGTCTGTATAAACGTGTGTGTGTGTGTGTGTGTGTGTGTGTGTGTGTGTGTGTGTGTGTGTGTGTGTGTGAGATTATTACCATGTACGGAGACGGAGCGTTGTCATCGGACACGCTGTAGAACGAAACGTCGACCGGGAAGGTCATGTGACTCGGGCAGAACGAACCGCTAGCGCCGACTTCAGCTGTGAAACCATCGACTGTACCGAGCGGCTCCAAGCGGTAGTTCAGGACACACTCCTACACACACACACACACACTTAAATCAATAATATTTCACAGTTGTGAGTACTACTCAACAGTGAGTCAGTGTGTGTGTGTGTGTGTGTATATGTGTGACTCAGTATCAGTGTGTGTGTCTGACTAAAGGTCTCTAACAACATGCTGCTGTGTGACTTGTGTTTTGTGTGTGTGTGTGTGTGTGTGTGTGTGTGTGTGTGTGTGTGTGTGTGTGTGTGTGTGTGTGTGTATGTACGCGTGTGTGTACCTCGAAGTTTCCCAGAAGGCTGAGACTGGCAGGAGGGGCGCTGGCGCTCAGGAGCTGCTGAGGTTCTTCTGAGTCTTCAGTTCGTTTCAAATACACTCTACACACACACACACACACACACACACACACACACACAGGTTAAATAAACAAGATCAGTAAACGTACTCTGCTTAAATAGTTACACTACAGACGTCCTCAGTAAACTGTATTTTTTTTTTTTTGGTAACACACACACACACGCACGCACGCACACACACACACACAGAGAGCAGTAGGTGGTGTAACACACAACAGATGGGGCTGATATTCAACACCGGGGCTGTAACGAGTGCATATGGAGTCCAGCTTTTCCCCTGAAAATCACTGAACCACACACACACACACACACACACACACACACACACACACACACACACACACACACACACACACACACACACACACACACATTCTCTCTCTCTCTCTCTCTACACAAAAGTTTACAAAGAAACTAAGAAGAAGAAAAAAAACGAGGCACTGAACAGAATGGACGTTTTTTCTAATATAAATAAATAAATAAATAAACATTTCTTTGTATTAACCTTTCTGAAAAAAAATTAAGGAAGCTATAATAACTTTTTTTTTTAATCGTACTATAATAACATTTCTAAAATTAATTAAAAGAAAATGAGAAAGAAAAAAGACAAAATATAAAATGAAAACAGTAAAAACATTGTAAACACTCTATATAACACACGCCTCAGTGTCTCAGTGTCAACTTTAAACAGAGCTGTGTGTCGAGTCTGCAGCATCACTCACAAACAGACTCGCGGCTCCCAGAGGACGGGTAACCAAGCACTACATGATGGGGGGAATACTTATGGAAATGGGATACCTCACACACACACACACACACACACACACACACACACACACACACACACACACACACACACACACACACACACACACACACACACACACACACACACCTCTTAGTGGAGGCCCAGGGTGCTCCTTTACACTGAATCAGAGACGTGTCCAAGTCAAAATACCCCGTCTGACTCCTCCTCTGAGGAACCTGAACAAGAGAGGACACACACACACACACACACACACACACACACACACACACACACACACACACACACACACACACACACACACACGGCAGTTGATGGTTGTGTCACACGTCTGAGACACGACGGCAGGTCCGTAGCTACATGCTGCGTCTGGTTAAATGT
>JAAGKR010002547.1:0-26215 GCA_011419295.1 Clarias macrocephalus | reverse complement strand
GTAGGTGGTGTAACACACAACAGATGGGGCTGATATTCAACACCGGGGCTGTAACGAGTGCATATGGAGTCCAGCTTTTCCCCTGAAAATCACTGAACTACACACACACACACACACACACACACACACACACACACACACACACACACACACACACACACATTCTCTCTCTCTCTCTCTCTCTCTCTACACAAAAGTTTACAAAGAAACTAAGAAGAAGAAAAAAAACGAGGCACTGAACAGAATGGACGTTTTTTCTAATATAAATAAATAAATAAATAAATAAACATTTCTTTGTATTAACCTTTCTGAAAAAAAATTAAGGAAGCTATAATAACTTTTTTTTTAAATCGTACTATAATAACATTTCTAAAATTAATTAAAAGAAAATGAGAAAGAAAAAAGACAAAATATAAAATGAAAACAGTAAAAACATTGTAAACACTCTATATAACACACGCCTCAGTGTCAACTTTAAACAGAGCTGTGTGTCGAGTCTGCAGCATCACTCACAAACAGACTCGCGGCTCCCAGAGGACGGGTAACCAAGCACTACATGATGGGGGGAATACTTATGGAAATGGGATACCTCACACACACCTCTTAGTGGAGGCCCAGGGTGCTCCTTTACACTGAATCAGAGACGTGTCCAAGTCAAAATACCCCGTCTGACTCCTCCTCTGAGGAACCTGAACAAGAGAGGACACACACACACACACACACACACACACACACACACACACACACACACACACACACACACACACACACACACACACACACACACACACACACACACACACACACACACACACACACACACGGCAGTTGATGGTTGTGTCACACGTCTGAGACACGACGGCAGGTCCGTAGCTACATGCTGCGTCTGGTTAAATGTAAACGTTAAATGTACATGTTGTGCCCCGGATGTATTTTTATTCTTTGCCCCTCTGTGACGTCGTTGCTTTTCACTCGCTCTACATTGTCTTTCAGATTTCTCCTCCTGTCTACTCCAGACCTAATTGGCAGATTAGGAACGATGTCACTACACACTGACCGTCACTTTTAGCCTCATGTTATTTCATTTACGCTAGTTTTGTGCCACGTGTGTATATGCTCTATTCCTTGCTACACTATGCATATATAAATACCCCCCCAGGCTACTCCAGGCTTCCTGAAGAACTCTCATTATCAGTCCAGTCCCTGTACCTGAGCAGTTTCTGAGGAATGTTTTTTGTTTGTTTGTTAAGCCACACAGTGACCTATGAATCATTCAGCCGTAAAAACTTCTGATTTAAGGCATGAACCAGTGAGGAACAGGGGCATTAATGACAGATGATCAGGCCAGTGATCTTATAGAGGTGTATATATAATTTTTATAATAAACAAATGATATTATTTTTACTTTATTGGAATATTTTATTTTTAATTGTGACAAGTGAAAAAAATGGCGACGCCGAATGCTGAGTGGTTGGAACAGACGAAAGGGGAAATTAGTTATTATTTTTTTTATTGTATCTTTGGACACTCAATTTTAATATGAAGGGCAATATGAATAAGTAGGGGGCCAATACTTTTGCACAGTACTGTATGTGAATAGTTTATATAGACATCACAGAAATTAACACTTTTGTAGCAGCCTGGGCTGTTCAGGGGTGGGGTGCCATTACTTTTTCTTCATGGTTTTCTTGTTTCTTTAGATACACACTAGTTGGTCTGAGGAATTTACTGCAGCCAATCATCATGTTTGGTTAATTCACCTAATTTGCATACAATGGAGAAAATCCCATTTGGAGCAAACTTACCCGGGGATTAAATGACTGTAGACGGTTTTGTCGCTCGACAAGGTTAATGGAACACTTGTGTTACTACGGTTTGACTCAAATACTCACCGGCAAAGTGACACAATGTAACAATAAAGTGGATTTAATATCAAAGCTGTTTATATAAATCTAACAGATTTTCTAAAAACATGAGTCATCTGAATAAAACGTGAAATGTGTGTCTGTGGTCTATAGCGTGCTCAGATGAGTGAGTAACACCGTCATAATCAGGGCTCTGGTGTGTGTGTGTGTGTGTGTGTGTGTGTGTGTGTGTGTGTGTGTGTGTGTCGGTGTCAGATGCAGCCCTGAGGAGGAGGAAGTGGGTTCATTCAGCCCATCACACTCCACCAAGGCGCTACCGGCAACAGGAAAGAGTGTGTGCGAATCTGGACGCCATTAGAAACACACACGGGAACTGAGTCACAAACACACACTTACACAAACAGTAGAGTGATGTACAACTATACATTTGATAAATGACTCAATTAATACTAGGCAAGGCAATTAAAGTTGAAACGTTTTTCGCTAAAAATCTCTAGAATTAAATGTTTTTTATTTATTATTGAGGCTTTATTTTTATAAATTATAATTTTATTATTATTTAAAAAAATTTTTTTTTTCATTTCATAAATTGACTTAATTTATAAAAAAAACTACTTAAGTTCCTGACAAGAAGCTGCGACAGCTTACAGCAAAAAACACACATGACCTTATTGAGAATATAATAAAAACTTTACAAAAATATTATAAACATTTAGATATATTAGATAAAAAATAAAAATCCCATTTAAAATATTCTTATTGTAGAAAATAGATTACATACAACTTTGTAAATATATTTTATATAAATACCAACATTAATAGTTTATTGAGTTTATTTTATTATGAAATGATTTTATTTTATACTAGGCAAAAACAAACAAACACAAACATAAACCTCCCCTAAAATGCTGTTCATTTATCAGTATGTGACGAAATTAAATCTCATTTATAGATTTTCAATAAATAAAAATACGAATCTTTATAATCTCACTTTTATTAAGATCATTAAGCTCAACAGTCGGCTTTGTTCTAGTATTCGAGTAGAACCGAATGTTGTTTGGAGCAGAAATTTGCACATTTTGGTTAAAATGAACCCTTATCAGTGCTGAACACAGAGTGTGAAATGTTTTGTGTGTTCATGTGATTTTTTTCCCACCCCTTTACCATGAGACCAGTTCTCACCGGGCTGGAGAGCAGGGGCAGGCCGGTGCAGGGGTGGAACGCTCTCGTGGCCGTACCATCGATGGAGTGTCTGTTCTGCTTCTTCCAGTTACTACTGCATGGCTTCTGTGAGGGGGCGGGGCTTCGCTGTTACACAAAATACGCAGAATTAGGTTTAGAGCTACGCTGCATTTGCCCACAAATATGCAAACTTTTACAAGATCGTATATTATAAAATAATATCCGAAACAACTATTAATGCCATAGTAGCAACAAATCGATAGAAATGAATTAAACAGCAGCGATCAAGCAATTAATGCATCACCACACTGACTCTAAAATCTATTTTTTTTTAATTATTATAAATTTTTTTTTTTCAAATGTTTTCATTTCGGTTGGAGTGTTGCAGTTCCTCTATAATCCTACAGGTGGTGCACTCTAGACTTTTCATACATTGGCAGGCAGCACAGAGTCCTGTGTATTTTTTAGATAATCGAGATTTTTACAGAATCCTAATACAAATGAAATCGGCATCTAGGTATCATGATACTGTTGTATCGGGTGATAACTGGTGAAAAAACAGTAAAAAATGGCCTATTTCTTGCTTATTTAAAAAAAAAAAAACTCTTTAAACATCACATCAGTTTGCTAACATGATAAACAGCTAGCAAAAAAATTGTGTCATGTGATGTGCCAATTATCATAAATTAACTGACTTCTTATGCAATTTAAATATTTAATTCCATTTCCAGTCTTAGCCTAGCCTAACATACTAATTAGCTTGTAACTAACTAGTCAGGTAAGTAGCTAGCAGAGTAAAGCAATGAAATGACCTCAGCTTTTCTTTATAAATAACATACTTGGCAACATAATTCTATTCCATAAACGCTCACTTTGGAAACACTGACTTTCTAATGATTACATAAAAAGATATACGGAAAACAATGCTACTGAAAGTAATAAATAAGGCAACATTTCCAAAAAGAAATTGTGTAATTAGTTTGTTTGAAAACTGTGAGCTAGTTAGCTACAGTAGTAATAGCTAGTAGTATGTAGCCTGACGATTAGCTAGTAAAGCAGTGGCATTATGTGATCTTGTAACTTAACCCAAGTCCTCTGTACACCAAGGAGGCATTACGTCTAGAGGAAACACTAAAGGTAAAATCAGGCACCATGTTCAAGATATGTTAGTAGCACCAGAGCAACACTCACCAAGGTGTTGTGTGCAGTGTTGTTGAGAGTCCAATCTGGGCTCGGGGAGTGATGGGTATTAAGGCTGGTGGGCGTGCTGGAGAGGGAGGACCAGGGATCTTGGTCCTCGTCCTGACCAGATACGCTTGAATCGGGCTGGATCTGAGTTTCTATTCTTCTTCTCTGGTTTTCCTTCCCAACCTGGAGATCCTGAAGGTCCTGGAGGTGGTTGAAATCGTTGACTCCTGCCACTCCATTCAGGCTGTATGAGCTTTTAGGGCTGTTGAGTAAAGAAGTCCAGGGATCGTTTTTGGCACTGTATGCATGGCTGGTTTGTGATAGGGGTTGAGGTCTAGTGATACTAGGTTCCTTGTTCTGGGGACCAGACCGGCTCTGGTTTTCAGACAAGGCCCGTCTGTCAAGTGTCTCAGTGTGAACTCGAAGGTTTGAGCTGGTTTCGCCATTGGCTGTGTTTATAGTTCCGTTAGCATAGCTAGCATGACTGTTGGTTTTAAGCTGGTGGTTGTGGTTTTGTGTCTGGTGTTGATTCTGATTTTGTCTATGGTTCTGGGACTGGTTTTGGTTGGGTGAGGATATGAGTGTTGAGGACTCGCGGCATTGTTTGTATTTGGCATGCAGGAGCTCTTGCGACAACTGAAGGCGCTCCTGAATCAACCGGGAGATGTCTTGGACCGCTTCAATGATCATAGAACCTTCTTTTGAATCGGCGGACAGCAGAAGCCGCCTACAGGACGTCGGTTTAGGTGAAGTCCTGGACTCCTCCGGTTCGCTTCGGTCCACTCGAGATCGGCTCCTGGGGCTGAGTGGCGTCTGAAAGGAAGAAGTCTGGCTCCACTCTCCGTTCCTTGTCCCGTTTCGGTCACTTGTTTGGACACTGGGAGGATCTTTGGTCTTCTTAAATGGCCCTTCATCCCCGGGAGTTGTGAATAGAGCGTCGGGAAGAAGATGAGGTGATGTGGGGTCACAGAAATTCAGCCTTTGCGCGATGCGAGCGATCACTTCCTGCCTCTCCTGGAGCAGCGAACCGATCAAGGGGTTCGTTTCAGCTGAGGAAGAACGAGGACTCGGGCTGGGGTTTAAAAATGTGGGATTTGTGAGCGATTTAAAATCGCGTGTCGGTGACGAAGACGGTGATAGCAATTCCGCATTCGTCTTTCCTGAGCTTTCCAAGACGCCATTGGTTCTAGAGAACAGTAGCTTTGCGGCTTTGCCAGGCAGGATGGGCGATTCGGGGCATTTACGCTGGTTCAGGGGGCTGGTTCTGTCATGCGAGGGTAACGGGGAGCGGAGAGGTCTGCATAAAAGAGGTGAACTCTGGAGTCTGATGGGATTGGGAGGGTCACTGATAGTCTGACCCCGACTATATGCACCTTCTAATGGCCCCTCTGGAGGATCAGGGTTACGTTTGCCAAGGAACGAGAGGTCGGAATGGATGCTGCACTTCAGCACAGGGTATTTGGGCTGGCGGGGCAACGACTGAACCCGCACCTTGAGCGCTACGCTGTGGGACACATTGGGCACTGGAAAGGAGTGCTCAGAGGGCGACTGGGCGAAATTCCAGATCAGCTCTTCATCGGCTGCACTTATTCTGAGAAAGTAAAAGAAAAAGTGGAGGTTTGTTTGAAATGAAAACGATCATTAGACTCCAACATGTGCGATGTCATGTGGATTAACAAAATGTAGCAATGTGATTAACAATCTGTACATACTTTGGCATTCAACAATAAAATGATAAAATAATGGGGGACTGTCCACTAGATTGTCCCACCAGTACAACCATTTACTCATTATCATAATCGACAACAAAATAACACTCGATCTACTAAACATTTTAAACATGCTTACATAAGGGCTGCAATTTGATGTACAAATATATACATGAACGGAAACACAGTTGTGGGAGAGAGATAGAGTGTGTTACCTATAGAGAATGTTTCTGGGCACGATGCCGTGAGAGGCGCTGAGCCAGGCACTCAGCTGAGAGAAAAATACGTAGGAACGTACGGCCAACAGCAGAGTCTTCTCCTCGATAAACCGATCCCCACTCCTGAACACACACACACACACACACACACACACACACATATGAGAGAGCTTTACACACAGAATGTTATATATGCATAAGAATGTTGATTATAGTGCTGAGGGTTTTGATACATGCAGACAGGTTTGGTGTGTGTACAGTTGGCGAGTGTGTGTGTGTGTGTATGTGTGTAAATGGCCAAACTGTTTGTTTAAGCATGTGTTTGCACATGTGTTCATGGTTACAGTATGTGTATGAATGGATGGATTGTAGTCTTGCTGTGAAACATAAATGTGTGTGTGTGTGTGTGTGTGTGTATAATATTCCCATATGCTGAATTACAGGTGTGTTTGATTGGTCAGCTGTTTAAAGCTTCACACTGTGAGCGAGTGTGTAAACATGTGCGTGTGAGACGTACTGTCTCGGGACAGGCTGTAGTGTCCATCTCTCCAGCAGCAGCGCGTCCTGTTTAATCGCCGGATCGTTCAGGTCTGTGGCCAGACCCTCGTCGCTATAGCAACAGTCAGGCAGCAGCATCACTTCGATCATGATAGGGATGTGATTTCGCCATAGCAACATGACCTCTGACCTTGTCCTCCTCGCCTGACGACACTATCAACGCACAACAAATCAACACAAAACTTTAAAATGCTTCCTCAGAGGACAATACGAAGTCGTGGCCGTTTTAACCCGCGATATTCACCTGAGGCAGTTTCTCGCTGCATTCGTGTTTGGTGAGGACCGGTCCACCGGACTGCGCGGAGGGGCAGTGCAGGCCCTCGGTTCGGCCTTTCACAGAACATTCTGGAGTCCGGCCCTCTGTGATCAGGAGCGTGAGCGACACCAGGAACTCCTCGGCATCGTACTCGAAAAACTCCTCCGCCGCTTCTGGAAACAAACACACACACGCATGTTAGAGTTCAGTCCGAGGCGCAAAATAGCATCACATCACACACACACACTGATTGTCTTAAAATTTTCATTTTAAGATTCCTGAAACATTTCCAGAACTTTATTTTATCAATAGTTTCTATAACTAAATGTTTCAGAATTCTGTGTTTTCTCAAAAGGTTTTGCTTTCAGAAAAGGTTCGAGAACAGAGCGATTCCTGAGAAAAAGTTCCTAAACCCCTTTATGGAACCAGACTTTTTATTTTTACTTAAAAGATTCTTATCATTGGAAATTATTATTAGAGGTACCAGAAGTTTTTATTTCATCAAAAAGTTCTGGAAGGTTGTGTCTTCTTGAAAGTTCTAAGAACTTTTTAGTTATATAAGTTTCTAGAACTGAGTGTTTCCCCAGAAAGGGGAAAAAGGTTCTATAAGTCAGTGATTCTTGAAAAAATGTTCCAGAACTCATTAATAGGAAGGCTACAGAACTCTTATTCGTATTTTATGAAAAGATTCTAGATTTCTGCCCTTCTTAAAAAATTTTCAGAACTTTATATTCTTAAAAGGTTCTAGAACCGAGTGTTCCTTCGAAACTTCCCGATCTCCGTATTTCTAATACAAAAGGTTACAAGACTATTATCTTAAAAGTCACAAGACTTCTTTTATTTTCTTCTTAAAAGGTTCTTCAGTGGTTCTTCACAAGGTTCCAGAGCTCTCAACGTCCTCGAGAGGATTCACCACTTTTCCATTTTCATTAAAAGGTTCCAGGTCGCTTTGTGCCTCGGAAAGTTTCTCTGCATTTCCATAAAAGTTTCCTGAACTCTATTTCCTGGAACACAAACCTCTTTGTTTCATGACAAGCTTCTGGAACTCCACAGGTTTAACGAGTGTGTAGGAAAAGGCTCTGAATACGTGTACATTACACACACACACACACACTGTATTTAGTGTTTAATCCATATCTGAGAATGTACAGCTTTTATCCATCACACACACACACACACACACACACACACACACACACACACACACACACACACACACACACACACACAGCCCAGCTGATTTTACAGTTACAGTGAAGACAACATCTTGCCATCTGTGTGTAAGTGAACACGCTTGTACTCCTCCGGCTGTTTCGGCGCTCGTACTCGATACATGTAGGAGGAAAAATGTGTGGAATGTGGTAAAGTAGGACAGATCAGTGGAGTTCACACACACACACACACATGAGCTGACGGGTATCTGATGCGTTCAGTCAGGTGTGTTTCACGATACTGTTCCTCCGATGTTGTCGAACAGGAAGATGAATAAAGCTTTCTGAGAATACAGTGATTATAATATCTTACCGCATCATGATCCTCACACTCTGCTCTCCATAAAGCACAATTTGTGTGGTTATTTAATGCTACACTCCTGGAGCGGAGAATCTGGAAATTTCCTAGCGGAAGTTTTTGAACGATGTCCGCTGTGATTCACTTACAGAAGCAGAAACTATTCACAATAACGTCTTGTTAAACTTTGATCAGGTCTGTCGTCGTCAAGTCAAAAGTTGTGTGTTGATAACGGATTAAAACACAGGAAAGTGGCCCACAAGGGGTGCGGTGGTAAAGCGCTCGCCCCATCATCCAGACATCGCGAGTCCCAGTCCTGGTTTTTGCTGTAGTTTATGCAGCTAGTTTAAATCAATTCGAATCTGTAATGGTTGATAAACTGCTGTTAGAAAGAACGATTAGATTCTACTTCATCACTCCATCCTGATGTTGATTACTTTACTCCAACAGCACACGCTGACATGCTTTATTCCATATGTATTAGGAGTCTTTGTTGGTTTCTGATGTCATTTCTCTGCCATAGTTTAATTTACTCCTTCGATTTTAGAAATGTTTTGCAAAGTGTGTGTGTGTGTGTGTGTGTGTGTGTGTGTGTGTGTGTGTGTGTGTGTGTGTGTGTCATCAGCAGATGGAGTTGTGGTCAGCATTATGAAGTTCATCCACAGACTGATGCAATGTGTGTATGATCACATGACCTCACAAATTACATAACGACGGTATAATATTGATATTGTGAAAAACTAGGCCATAATATGCCTTTCTGACATGTCGAGGTTATGGCAAATTCAATTATTAAAAAAAAAATCATATTAAACTAAAAAAAAAAATCAAAGTAATGGCACGCTGCTAACGTAATGTTAAATTTTATATATTTTTTTCATTACTCCTTAATTTTGATCATTCCCTTCCATTTCAGTGTACTTTTATTTTTAGTTATTTTTAAATGTAAAAAATTAAATATTTATGAAAAAAAAAGGAATTAAATATTTCGTAAAAACTCTTTTTATTTTTTTACTTCTGTTTGTGAAACATTATCAAAAATGGAGGAAATTTCTATGATACTAGAGATTAGACATGACCCATTTGAATCCAATAGATTTTTATCCAGAACTGGACAGACTTGACCTGAGGTGTAGCGGAGTTTAGGAATGCGGTCATGACTCCATGCTTATTAGATGACATAACCCAAGCTCATCAGCGTTATAATTGAACGCGGGTTTTGTCTTATATGGCGTGTCGACGAGCTACTGGTTACTCCACATTCATGGCGTTACACAAAACAATGTCGGTTTTGAGGTGTCGATTAAGCAGAATTATGATTACACTGATATGACACGCAGGAATGTGAAAAAAAAAAAAAGACAAAACATTACAATTCGTAAAACAACTGTGGTAACCACATAAGGAACAGTGCAAACCGCGTAGTTAATATACAAGCAAAAGGATATTTCAAAAAGTCCAACCGTCCATAAACTCAAAAGACGAAAAAGAAGAAACGATAATCTCTCAAAATGCGAGTATTTGTGGAAAATCGCAGGAGTCTGTATTTCCTACAAAAGCTTTGGGATATTCTTTAAGTATTTTGTCAATTTTAGACCATTTAACTTTATAACTTTATCTTAATGATTTAAAAAACATGAATCCATTCTGAACCACAAACTGACCCATCGATTCAATTAATCAAATAAACCAACAAAAAACTCCATTAAACTGCAGAACTAAACTCTCACAGCTCTAATGACTGATCACTGATTAATACAATAACATGCGGCTTTTGGTGTAATGAGGCGTGATGAGAGGATCCCTCATTCCTCACAGAAATGTCTGGTTGTTAAAGAGATGAGTTTCGTGGTCAGTCTGAAGCTGAACTGTCCCAGAGCCAAGTAACTAGGAATCTTGAAATCCCCCTGTCTAAAGGAGACCCATGATGCAGAATTCCCCCCTTGTTGTCATGTGTGGACGTGTAGATGCGTCTCCAGCGTGGATGCACAAACTAACACCAGAAAAAAAAATCAGTCCCTGCTTTTTTTCTTCCCTTTTTCCATTTTAGTATTGGTTGAGATTTAAACAAACCACACAGATTTTCCCCTTAATGTGACATAAGAAGAAAATCCCCTTCCCCAGGTTGTTGCTCTGATCTCTGGAGGGGCGTGGCTCAGCAGTCGCGCATTTACATAGGCGCCAAAATGACGCACTTGGAAAAGGAGTGAAATAAAGGGAGTTTGAGGTATAAAAGCACATTATCTGAGCTGAAGCATTAATGTTATTATAATGTTATAAGTATTATAGCTCAGTTTAAAGAAAACAGGAACAGAGTTATGAGCCGGTTGAGCTGGGACTTCTGAAAGACGTCTTCATGCTGTTTGAGCTCTGTTTAGAAGAAAAACCTTCTCAGTCTATGTCTATAAATGTATTAAGAGGTTCCCCTTATCACAAAATCAACATTTGTTACGTTTTCGAGCTGGTACTATGTTTTAGTTGGTCACACGGTATTTTCATAAATATGATTCATCATCAACACAGATATTGTAACAAACTTCTACAATTTTGCAGAACAGCTTTTGTACTTAACAATTTTCCACTTTTCCACTCTTATGTGGCTTCACCCACACAAATCTAATACAACATTACAACAGTGTTATTCTGTCTAAAGGACTAAAAAGCATTAAAAAATTAATTTCATGTATATTCAATTTTACTACCTTCATTTAATTTCTTATGTTTCAGTGATGAAAGATGTGTTTTTAGGATATGATTTACTGTATGTTATAAAACCATCCAATCTATTTTGGAGATGTTTTTGGCACCTCACCCCAGTCTCACACACACTCACATACAGACTGAGAGAGAGAGAGAGAGAGAGAGAGAGAGAGAGAGAGAGAGAGACAGAGACAGAGAGAGAGAGAGACAGAGAGAGAGAGACAGAGAGAGAGAGACAGAGAGAGAGAGACAGAGAGAGAGACAGAGAGAGACAGAGAGAGAGAGACAGAGAGAGAGAGAGAGACAGAGAGAGAGAGACAGAGAGAGACAGAGAGAGAGAGAGACAGAGAGAGAGAAAGCTGGCACACATGAACATGTCCACTTTTCCAGTTTCCACCATACTGGTGTTAATTTTAGACGTCGCCTGTCAGCTGGTCATCACGGGCGTCCACAGTCACCGCCTGACTAAAATAAACTCCAGCAAAACCACAGAATTGCACGCAAGACTGAAACACACGACACACACACACACACACACACACACACAACTTTGCTCTGCGATGGACAAAACTCATCTTTCTTTTAATAACTACAATGATGTCTGAAAGGGACACTGGTGTTACTGGTGTTACTACTGGAGTTAGCTAACCTATAATTTAGCATCACACACTTATATACACATATAGGCATGCACCTTCAAACAGAATTAATGTAGGATTTGAGTAGGAGGCGTGGCCTAAATTTCAAGGGCAGGGCGTTACGTTAGAGGTCATCCTGTTAAATATATATATATATAAGAACAGATTTATTTTACTTCTTGAATAAACACAACAAGGTCAATGTGTGTGTGGTTGAACCTGCCAGCTTTTGAAGACACCAAAAAAACAAAACAAAACACTAAAGCACAAGGGTAACACAGTGTGTTTGCTATGAAAGCAGGGCATTGTGTGTGTATGCGTGTGAGTGTGTGTGAACTGACCTATTTTGTGACTGCTGAGTCTTTTCCAGGAAACAAGAACCAAACCGTACCACCAGGGGGCAACAGTGACCTCATACTTCACCGAGATATTAAAGCAAAGCGCCATTATGTGCAAAAACAAAGTCTGTACAGTTCGAGTGTGATGGTATACATAATTGATGCTAATTCTATCCGATACATTTTCACTGGCGTGTGGATTTCAGGCTCATTTGTAAACAAAACACTCAAATATCTTTTTTGGAGCTATATTCTGAAAGCTCCCGTGACAATAATACAATAACATTAATCAGGGAAAAAAGTGAAATCTGATCTCAGTTCTGGGGAGAAAACAAACTCCATAAAGGTTTCATTCTCAAAGCATGACTGCTTGGGAAATACTGTATTAAAACAATATTTAGCAAAAACATTCTTCAAGGATCATATTTTAAAATCATATTTAAGAAATGTAAATATGTCATATATGATGACGCCATCTAGTTCTTACTGCTTTCTATGTTTCCTTTTGTTCCTGTATCCTCATTATGGTTCGGCTCCCAGACAAAGACGACCATGACGACAGCGACAATAAAAGAATAAAAACAATAATAACCCACCATCGGCCCACATCGCATCTGGAGCTTTAAAAGATGATAAGGCTTGTGTCACAGGTGGAAACTGACGAGCTTCACATTTCAGTGCGTTTATCTGATTTATGAAGCAGATTCCCGATCGCACGCCTCTGTTCACCTGCTCTCTGTCAATATCTGACTTTATTCTCAGACACAGTCAGGACCGGAAAGTTCAGAGAGGTGAATGAACAGGTGAGTGTACAGAACATAGAGTCGGCTTTAAATCATGCATGTTACTTCATCACTGTATAAATCCTCTGTATACTTTCACATTTTCCCCTAATGTTCTAAAACTACTTCAAAGGCTTTGCCATTTGACATTTACGCCAGTACCTTAAACCGTATCACGTAAACCTTAAAAACAACTTTAATCCTCAACATTAACCTCAGGACACTAAAACTCATCCTGTCAAGCCTAAAAACAGCTTTACACCTTTACATGAACCTCAGGACACTAAAACTCATCCTGTAAACCATTAAAACCAACCTTAACCTTTAACTTTTACCTCAGTACACGAAACCCTTAAAAACATTAACCTTTAATTTTAACCTCAGTAGATTAAACCCTTAAAAACAACCTTGTTACAACATTTACCTCAGTACCTTAAACCATATTCCTAAAGCCTTAAAAATCCCTTAATATTTACCTCAGCACACTAAACCGCTAAAATATCGTGCTAACCAATGAACCTTGAAAAACATACCGATATAACATTAAACCTATAATCAATAAACAAAGAAATTACCAATTTACTGTAAAAAACACACACACACACACACACACACACACACACACACACACACACACACACACAAGGTCCTACTCTCTTTCTGTAGTGTTTCAGAGTTTTGTGAGAGAATATGACACTTAAACTTTGCTTTATTAATATAAAAAGGAAAATGATTACATTTCAAAATTATTTTCATAGGAAGTGTCTAATAAACAAACTCAGATGGAAGTAAAACAAACTCATCAGACTGAACAGCGTTATTTGTTTTTCTCCGTGTCTTTGTTCACTCCGGTCACGCGAGACCTCCGTCAGCTGTTCGCTCTGGACGAGACTTGGCGTGCACGTGGCCTGACTCCGCCCCACGTCTTACCTCACATGATTGGCAGCTGGTGTGAACTGTGCTGATCTCTTAGCTCCGCCTCCCCGGAGGCTAAAATAGCTTTACTGGGCTGTTTGTCTTTGTGCTGAGAGAATGTTATGAGGTCTAGGGTTCATTATTTGAAGAAGAAAAAAAAAATAACAACATACATTTAATATTTAATTAAATATATTAAATAAATATGCCACAGTAAGAGATGCGGTTAGTGTTTGCCTTTCTGTGGTTTTGGAATGAAGTTTGGGGACAAATCAGATTGTTGATCTTTTTCTCTGTGTTAGTTTGTGTCTCATATTTGTCCCAATTCGTCTTAATTCTATACTAATAATATCTCGGTGTAACATTGTAACATTGGAGTGACTACAGTAACACACTAAAGCACAAAGACGTCCTTACAAAGACAGAACAAGTGTGTTTGGTGTGTGTGTGTGTGTGTGCGTGCGTGCGTGCGTGCATGCGTGCGTGCGCTGTACTTTGTTTTGCATGCTCTTGCTGTCACTGTGAGTTGTGTGGGTGCTTTGTGCAAGAGGGAGTGTGTGTGTGTGTGTGTGTGTGTGTGTCTCCAACAAGACAGTCCTGAACCTTCTTACAGGGAAACTCCTCCCACAGAAAGAAAAAAGAGAGGAGGAGCTGTGAGCCTTGTATTGAGGTGAAGCCGAAGAACAGAGAAAAACAAGGGGCCAGGAAGACTGAATTCACGTGAGCAAGACAGACAGAGAGACACAGAGTTGTTCTATTTACTCATATAGACTCCATTAATTTCTTGTGCCTCATCTCCAAGCTTTGGCAAAACAAATGTAGATATTTGTTATGCCAATAAACCACCTTTGAATCTTAATCTTGACAGAGAGAGAGGCAGAGAGACCAGTACACCTCCTCCACCTCCTCCTCCGTGTCTCACTCATCTGGGTGAAAGGTAACGATTTCTGGGTGAGACGCACAATACACAAAAGCACAGCAGTGCTCCTAAATCCCTCCCTCCATCGCTCTCTCTCTCTCTCTCTCTGTCTGCTTCTCTCAGCCATCCTTTCTCTCTCACTTCTTCATGCTGTGTTCACCAAACAAATCCTGACAGATTAACCAGGCAAGACACTCAACAAAACCTCATTTGCATCGTGCTGAAGGGACTCTCATGCTGACACAATCTCACGCTCTCCCTCTGAAATCGACAGTATGATTTCTTCATGGGTTGTTTCTCATTACTGTAGATTCCATCATGTTGACTAAAAGAAAACATTCGTTTATTTCTCATCATCTTTCACCTTATTCTTGCCTCGGCATTTCAACATCTCATCTCCATCAATTCTTTCCTCCAGTTCTCGACTTTATCAAAATAATAGTAATAATAATTAAAAAAAAAAAAAAAAAACACACACACACACACATGGGCAAGTTTCTACTCGAGACCTACAAACTTGTACATGCTTACATTTCTAGTCCTACACACTCCTGCTTATTGTCCCGGAGTCTCAAAGATCCTTATTCTTTCCAGAAATTTTCAAGCTCCTGCTACTGTCCTGAAGTTTATAAGTTCAGACCCCTGGTGTTTCAAAGCTGTAGTGTTGAAGTTTCTGCTCCTGTCCTCAATCTGCTAAGGTCCTGCTCCCTTTCCTGAAGACAAGTTATTTCACACAATATGATAAATTCTGATGATTATCATTCAGAATTTTTAATAGAAATAAATAATAATAATATTATTATTAAGCATAAGATTAACATGCAAGTTCATAATTGGTTGTGGTTGAGTGAATAATGTCAACTCATTTGAATGAATTGTACTTCACTGTCATTAAGTGACTAACAGAGTATAACCGTAAATTCATGCTGGATGTGTCGCGGTAATGGTGCATAGCGACCGTCTGGTTAATCCACACCTCACACACACTGTGGCCACAACAACACACTTTAGTTTGATTAAGAAAACTAACACACAAGTGTATTATATAAATATTACACCATGAAGCTACTAGTGAAAACAGAAATAGTTGTTTTGTTTATTTGGTTTTGTTCAGAGACTAGACTTGAAGAGATGGCAGCAGTAAAAAGGAGACCTGAAGGGAAATCTGGAGATAAAGTGGGCGAAAAAAAAAGACGAGCGCCTAAACAGGGCAGCACCACTAGTGGATACGCTATTTTAAAGTGCAGTAGAGTTGGGTTTTCTGGGACATTCGCTGCATATTCGAGATTCTCTTTTCTGTTTCTTAAGAAATAAACATGCAAAGGACAAAAAGGTGCATTTTCTTTCAGTGAAAACAGGCAAGCTGAATATATTTATACATTTTCAAACATTAAAATCAGCAGAATCTCAGTAAGATAAGGGAGCATTTATAGAGAGAATGACCTGGTCAACTGTGTAAGAATTTAAAGTCCATCTAATCAGTCTCACCTAAATATTTTCTAGATACAGTATTTTACTAACTAACACGGCGTTCAAATCAAAGCGGAACTTTTAATTTTTGCACTGTAGAGGACAGAACACAGTTTTACATATAAACTCCCTTTATATGCTTCGACACCATCAAGGAGCTACGACTGGACTGCTTGCTTCACATCTGAATTGCTGCCCTCTCTTTAGGAACTCCTTTAACAGCGCAAAAAAGGGGAAATGGCTTGGACCGAGGTGAGGACTGTACAGAGATGCGGACTGTACCTGCAATGTGCAAGTAGTGCCAGCGAATGATTGTGTGTACGGTTCCCACAGTGTCTCTTCTTCTTCACAAGTTGGCGACCCGTTATCCATTGATTTCTCATGATCAGGCGTTCCACTCGCCGAATGTTCACAAGATCGCCATTCATGACAACTTTAAAATGTTTGCACCATTCAAATTTCTTATTAAGAGTCTCATCATTGTACTGTGCCTGAAGTCATCTATAAATGTCAACTGCTTTTACACCTTCATTTACCAGAAATTTTAATCACAAGTCGCTGTTTGACTTGAACGTCCCTCTTAAATAGGGGTGACAACGCTAGAAGCTACGCTACACAGTTGTGTCATTTCTACGTGATTTTGCGTTAATGGACTGAAACACTTCGTATGCTTAGTGAGAGCATGTGAATACAACCAATCAAATGTCTGAAGGCAGTGAGACTCCTTAAAGAACAAAACAGGGGGTCAAGTCATGTTTTTTGTGTGTATGTGTGTGTGTCTGTCTGTGTACAGTAACACCACAATCCCCTGAATTCCCTATACATTCAACAGAAACCAGGGATCTCGGTCTCTCTAATGTAAAAATAACTCCTTGCTGCTGGTGTTGGCCAGAGGAGACTCTGTTCCTGCCAATGTGTGTCCTCCTACCTCCATCCTGAGGAGCTCATCCTCGCTCTTAACCTCTAGAGTGTGTGTGTGCACCCAAGTCCAGTTACAACAAACCATACTGTTCCTTTGGCTTAGGAGCAAGTTTACAAATCACACCAGAACATTTTGTTTTGCCTCTGTGTATGTGTGCGCGCGTGTGTGTGTGCGCATGCTTGATAGATTCCAGGTAAACTGCAAACTGAAAAAAAAAAAAAATTAATGATCGATGTGTGTTTGTGCTGATTGTGTTATAGAATACATTACACAATAGTCTGTGATCTGTGTGTGTGTGTGTGTGTGTGTGTGTGTGTGTGTGTGTGTGTGTGTGTGTGTGTGTGTGTGAGAGAAAGATTGCACTCAGTCACATGCTGAACTAGCGCTGTTGCACAAAATTACAGGCAACTCCTACACAGTAAAACTGCTCACTACAGGCACTCGAAATAAATTTAAACAGCCACACACACACACACTAACGGCTTACCATAAGCTTGCACAACGTAGGTGCAGAACCTATAGACGTGTGTGGTGGAGTGTGATAAGGTGGCTTCAATAGTCAGTCTTTGACAACCACAAGTACCTCTGCACTCTCTCTCTCACACACGCACACAATGCAAGAGATGTTTCCATTAAGTATCTCGCATAAAATGAGTCAAAAAAGAGATCAAAAGCAATTTCAGGTTATACTACGATGCTATCTAGCCAAATAGAAAATAAGAAATAATATACATCTTCCTGAAACAAACATGCAAACAAACAAAAATCTAAATATACACAATATTTACACACAATTTCCAGTGATACTCAGCTTGTTTCAGATAGCAAATATAAGTGCTAGCACGAGAAACACACACACACACACACACACACACACACACACACAGTATGGCCCATAGTTAGTGTGTGTGTAAATAGTGT
Organism: Clarias macrocephalus; assembly: GCA_011419295.1. Classification (NCBI taxonomy): domain Eukaryota; kingdom Metazoa; phylum Chordata; class Actinopteri; order Siluriformes; family Clariidae; genus Clarias; species Clarias macrocephalus. The sequence continues at coordinate 8,125 of JAAGKR010002547.1, read as the reverse complement.
CGCAAAAATAGTCTGAGGAGACGATGGAGATGACTGAGGTGCTCATTTGCCTTGTTTAGCTCCCACACACTGCACCGCTATTTAAAGCCATGCTAACGTTTTAGTGTAATTAAAGTGTAACCTGAGCATTTTCCAAGCAATCTAACACCACATCTGAGGTAAATGTTCATGTTTCTGATTGTTCTGTGCTATTTTTGCGGTCACTGTGTTTATACATTGGCCAAATTTGATATATACGTGTCGTATAACAGTCTATGCTAGCTAGCTAAATCACAAGCCAGACTGTGCTTAGTATGCGTATTTCTCAGTATTTCTCTGTTGCCTAGCAACAGGGCAGTTATGACTTTAACTACCTGAACAGCTCATTTAGCAGCTTATGTCTGATCATAGGTTTGTTTCTTGTTTTGTGAGGGGGAAAAGTGTCTATGTTAGTGAAAATGAAATAAAATTACTTTGAATCCTATTACTCAGAATACAGACATATGGATCTAAGCAGTGACCCACAGTTTCTCATTTAGATATTTGGCTAAAATTGCTAGCTAACAGGGTATTGCTAAATGTGCCTGTTGGTAAAAAAACAAACAAACAAACAAACAAACAAAAAAACACAATATCTTTCAAATATAATATTTTATTATTATTTGTTTTCCCTTAGCATTCATGCTAGTCATTCATTATATAATATTTTTTATTCTTGCCAGTTTGTCATGGGAGTTTCATAGCAGCATTTATTTATGCTAGTTATTCATGCTAGCCCAGTTTCACAGCTTCATTCATGCTAGTCCGTTTTACTCAGTCTTTGTGGGAGCCAGGTTTTACATGCTTGTTTGCTTACTTTTAGCATTCACTCACTAGCCAGTTTTACTCAGCATTCAATGTTGCTTCTTAAGGTCCAGATGATCAAATGCATTTAGGTGTACAAGTTGGATTTATGTCCTGCTGATTAACTTCTCTCTTTCACACAGTGCTCTTTAGCACATGACTAATATTCCCAGATTGCTAGTCAAATCAGAATGCAAACTCTGCAGTGATGTAACCAGAGTCCAGATTTGTTTAGAGAGCCTCGCAAGGCCGGAACAAGTGTGGCAAAAACCTCAGGGTGTGTGTGTGTGTGTGTGTGTGTGTGTGTGTGTGTGTGTGTGTGTGCGCGCATGCATGTGTGTGCACGTGCAATTGTCAACACATAGCAGGTTGTGAAGTTCACAGTGACATAAGGTACATCACATCCCTCAATGTGCTGACAGAATGTCCTCCGATGAAACAGTTGCAGCTAAGAAGTCTGATAATACTGACAGCTAATTTTCTTCTCAAACAAAAAGAAGACTTTTTTATTTGCTCATATTAAAGCAAAAAAATAAATATTACTGTTAGCAATAGCTAGCTAACACGAGCAGCATCTTATAGCTAGTTTTTCATAGATTTTATTCATGCTAATCATTAAATGTTGGCTAGTTTCACTAAGTATGTTAGCCTGGGCAATCAGAATGTCTGCTACAGACAAGAAAAAAAATGGTGTGTGGAAATAATAATAATAAAAAAAGAAATTGTGTGGCAGTTAATGTATCGCCACATTGATTCTAAAACAGTTTTTTTTGTAAATGAATTATATTTATATCAAGTCAGTACTTTTAGAATTCAGGATACTCAGCATTCATGCTAATCATGCTATATTTTACTAGTTGTATTTAAACAAAAAGAAAAACAAGTCCAAAGTAACGCACTAAGCTGAATTAAAGTGAACCATTCTAAATTTGCTGAACTTGTTTAGAGTTAAATAAAATCTATGACCAAAGGTATAGAATCTCAATATTGCATTCTATTAACCAATCGTTCTTAAATTATAAAAGTCTAATTTCAAAATGTCTAAATAAATAACTATCTAATAAAACAAACAATTAATCATTTAGTGCTACTGAATCAAAGCAAGTCATCTTCAACTTGCTTTGGCATTGAATTGAACTGAAATATTCGAAATATACAAACCTCACTGAATTAAAAGTCGCTGAACCGAATCATGGTATTGAATTTAAATGAATCACAATAAACATAAAACTCTGGCTTTCAGTTAAATTGAGAACAATCAAATCAAACCACAGAATTTAATTTAACTTTGTTTCAGTTAAGTCGAATGATGAATCAAATGATTCGAAATTTACAGAAGCTCACATACTGTACAGTTTGTTTTGGGGGAAGAAACACGACCAACATTACAGGATTCTGTGCAGTCACCTGTAAAGATGAATAAAAGTTCCCTTTAACTGTCTTGAGAATGGGAGATAAAGAAGAAATTAAGCAAGACAGAGAGAGAGGAGACGTCGTGTCCTCGGATAACTGCTGTGGATTTGTCAGTATGATGTCATCCCTCTCTCGACGGTAAGCAGAGCAGCAGTACTGCAGTGCTCCTTTTTTTTCCCTCCCTCCTCCAACACCATCACGATGCAGCGCACACAACTACACCGTGCACAATTGTTTACTCCCCGCCACCGGTTTGTCCATCAAACTAAGGGGGCGGGTGGCGAGGTAATAAACGGGAAGTAGTCATATGGTGAAAGCTCATTCAAGTGCACGCCTTAATGTAGACACGGATGCTGCAGTCCTACGTGTCTCCCAGACACAACCTCCATATGACCTTTGCCCTTTGTTCAAACACGTTCAAAGCCTTCATCGGTTGTGGCATAAATGTCAAACAGTCGCTGCCGAGGAGGGCGGGGCGTCCTGACGTTTACCATTAGAGTACAAGAGCACACAGAGGACGTGATGATGTAATGCTGCCATTGCCAAGGACAAGGAGGATGTACGTGTGTGTGTGTGGTGTGTGTGCGTGTGTGCGTGTGTGTGTGTGTGTTCCACATCAGACTGCTGTATTTCTAAGCTTGTGACACTATATAGAATCGATTCTATTTTCTATAATCCCTTTTACTAAGTATTTATGCGCCGCATATTAAGGAGACACAAGGAGACATCAAACTTTTAAGGAAGGAGTCTCCAGTGTAAGAGCTTTAACAGTCAAAAGTAGAGCCAGGAAATCTTCAAGACAGCTGAGTTTATGCTTCATTGTGGTCTCTCAGTCAAGCTGACCTGTTAACTTGGTGAGGGAACGAGTGTTTAAAGCTGCTGTAACGTCAGTGACAACAGGAATTAACGCGTTTCGGGACATAGGACATGTTTAACTATAAGCAGATCAGAATTTTCTGTCATTTGTAGACAACTGGAAAATGATTAAGAGGAGTGAAAGCCTTGGGGACGTGCCGTTATAGGAAAATCATTGATGGTAATTCAGCATGACGTGGAACGCTGCTGGATGGATAGACTACTAGACGGTTAGATGAGCAGACAAACAGACGGATAGATGGAAGGGTTTTAGTGCTCAGCTCCAATGCTGTTTATGTACCTCAGTTAGAGATGAAGCAAGTGAACAAGCTGCATAAAGTGATTAGCTGCTCTAATTTGCTTAACAGACAGCAGTGTGTGTGTGTGTGTGTGTGTGTGTGTGTGTGTGTGTGTGTGTGTGTGTGTGTGTGTGTGTGTGTGTGTGTGTGTGTGAGAGGGAGAGACTTTGAACAGTGCAAGCTCTGTGTACATCAGTGTAATGCCCTCTTTGTGTTTCTCTATTTACTCAACATGAACAAAGTCTCCTTACTCTGTCTCTCTCTCTCTCTCTCTCTCTCTCACACACACACACACACACACACACACACACACACACACACACACACACACACACACACACACACACACACACACACACGTCCTTGTGCATCTTGAGTGTGTTCAGTTCAGTTCATGGTCACACCCTGGTTCAGGTTGTAATTATAGCAGTGTATCCAGGTCATCTCTCTCTCTCTCCCTCTCTCAGCTTTAAACTGTCGATCTTTTCTTGAATGTCTCTCACTCGAGTTCTTTTGTCCATCCAATCACCACTATATCATCCATCTGTCCATTTATATATCGGTCTGTCCATCCATCCAGCTGAAATTTGTTCCAACTATCTGCCTCTTCACCCATTCACCACATTAATCAATCTATTTTTCAATCAATCAATCTATCAGTTTACTGTTCTCTCTCCCTCTTTTGTCGTACTTTAGATATCCATCTGTCCATTATTTGATATATTATTCTATACATCCTGTCAGTTATCTGTGTCTCCATGTGACCTTACCTACTACAGTTACTCTCTTTAACTAAAGTCCACCAGTCCAGCTCTGCTTGTTTTTCTTTGCTCCCTTTATCTCTTCCCTTGTTCTTCACTAACTGAGAGAAATCGGAACAAAACCCTGAAGTTAATGGGCTCAGTATGTGTCTGGGTGTGTGCGTGTGTGTGTGTGTGTGTGTGTGTGTGTGTGTGTGTAGTCACTCTGTATCAGTTTATAAAGTTGTGAGTGTTGTCTTCTAAACTTTGAAATTCTGCAGTGTATGTGCTTTTGTGTGTGTGTGTGTGTGTGTGTGTGGTTTTGTAACAAATCCGCCCTCAGTCTACTCGTTACCTCCCTAAACTTTCCGCTCTCAAACACAGACTCGGGGCAGACTGAGAACTCACATAGCAACAAGAGCTGAGCTCTGATTGGACGGAGGCCTCTTAGAAAAACCTCAGAACTACTTCCTGTGTGTATGTGTGTTGGGGGAACAAATCCTCCCTGTGATCTCAGGACTAGAAGCCCTTTACAACACACTCCAGGCTGAATGAGGAGCTCTTTCTGTGTGTGTGTGTGTGTGTGTGTGTGTGTGTGTGTGTGTGTGTGTGTGTGTGTGTGTGCGCGTGTGCTCGTGAATAAACATGATAATTCAGAAAGTTTTTAATGTCTCACATTTCTTTAGTTTCATACTTGAGCTAACAGGCTAATATTAGCACTATATTAACAAACCACTTATCCGAGTCGCTTTACATCTCGTTTTAATCATTACAGCAGGAACCATGAATGGAACCGAGTATGCAAATTTTAAAATGGCCTAATGTCATCAGTTAACATGTAAAGTCAGTGACTGTAGATAACAGGGACGGGAATATCGCCAGTCACCTCCCGATATGATATGATCACGACACCTCAGTGGCGAATCGATTAAAATTGTGATTCTTTAAGTGTCCCGATTTTACAATTTTCCACTGATTTTGTTACAATTTTAAACCTTTAAAAATGTCTAATGAATAATTAAATGTAACCCGTTGCTTATAACATACGTTTTCTCACGTAAAAAACAAGCGCAATACAAACTAACTTCAAATACAAGAGTTTAACATTTAACTTCAACTTAAATTAAACACAAAGCTACATTGTTACTGAGCAGCGTCTGGCTGTCGTCTGCAATCATTATTATTTCCAAACAAACTTTAATGTGTAAATAAGTTAATGTACCATTTGTATGATTACAAAGAAACTGATGTTTTACCACCTCAAACGCCTCCCAAGTCTCAAAACTCCACCTGGCATTGAGCTGCGACTGTTTTAATAATTAGCGCTGGTGGTTGTGTGAGACTGGTGTAAGTGCGTGTAGTGTAGAGAGTCTGGTTTAAGACTAAGGTTCGGAAAAAAAGAAAAATTGGAGAATTTTAATCGTGTGATTTTTGATGATGTAACAGCTTGGATGTTATTTTATCTGATCTATAGTGTTTAGTGACATCACAAGCTGACTACATGCATAGCGACATGTGTAGCGACTGCTGCTTTTGTGTCCAGACGTTAATCAAAGCTAATCAAAGCTCTTCACGTGCTAACGAGCTTGGCTTCATCCTAGCCTCCTTTTCAGTTAAGTTGTAACAAGCAAGCTAGCATCAACTAGCATCTGTGCTACTCTGTTTCAAGCTTTTTCTTTTATTTTTATAGGTCAAATATTAAGCAGGAACTTAAAGTTACGATTGGTGAGCTAAAGAAAAGTCTGACCACAAGTAGTGCGCCATAAGTAATTGGCATAGAATATTATGCTGATTTTTAGTTATTTATTTTTTCTCACAGGAACCAACTAGAGTAGAACTGACTTAATGAAAAAAAATGGGATTTTACAGAATTCAAATGAGAATTATTAGCTAAGAGAAGCAAGCGTTGTGCTGCAGAGCTCAGAGCCTCTTTAACGAGGTTCGGCTCTTATCGCAGCGGGAATTTATCGCGTCGTTCCCGGTGCTGGAGGAAACCACGACGTAGAGAGCAAGGGCGGTCAGGTTAATGAGTCAGGCGCTGAAAAAGCCGCACGCTATAAATCTAACTCGATGGATTTTGTCCTTCATAGCGTTTCTCGGACAATGGCGGTAAAGGTCCGAGTCAAAAATAGCCTCGGTGTTGAGGTAAAGTAAAGCGGAGCGACTGCCATCCCCTCGTTTATAATCCCTACACTGTCTTTAGCCCTGTGACCTCCAACCGAGACAAAAGGGAATCATGGGAAATCAATCCACCGCAAATTAAATCCCCCCCAGAGAGAGTTTTTGTGGTGCGCAGCCTGAAGCGAAGGGCGGGGTTAAAAGAGAAACAAGGGAGTGCGAGAAAGAGACGGAGAGAGACAGAGAGAATCTATTTTCTGTCACGCTAATGCTGATTATGTAACAGGATCAAAATCACGCGGGAGGAACCGCACAGTAGAGTAGGAGGAGGGAGAGCGCGACTGAGAGAGAGCGAGCGATCGAGGGAGAAAGACTTGTTCCATCCGAAGGAACAGGATGATGTCATACGCCGTATATTAATAGCAAAGCAATTATCCAATCAGCCAATCACGCAGCACCAGCACACAAATGGAGGTAAAGAGCTACATGTCAAAACTTCAGAACCAGGGGAATCCTCAGGGAGACACACGACGGACAGATGACTCTGATGAGCCGTCATCCATAATGAGAAGAAATGCACCAAGACGGCGTTTAGAAATTATGAGTTCATAGCTCAGCGCTGCGCACTGCTGACTGGATGATTAGAGAAACGTATGTATGTTCCTAATAAAGTGGACACTGAGTGTATGTGCACAAACATGATTCTCAGTCCCTTAGAACAAGCTGCTGATTTTGTGGAATACAATGGACGTTGTGTTTAAGAGCCAGAATTGTACTTTGTTCACATAATAACCTGACCGAAGGTCATCTGAGCAGCCTTGGCTATTCTAGGCCGAGTATTGCCACAAAACACACTAAACACACACACACACACTAAACACACACACACACACACACACACACACACACTAAACACACACACGGCACAGTTCCCTTAACATCAGGTCAAATGAAGCAACCATAGTCATTCACACTTTCACTCAGTTTCTTCCTCTGCACACTTTAAAGGGCAGCTCTTACGCAAAAATTCCCCCTTTCAGTCTTTTTTTTTTTTTTGACTTTCAGATCTGTCTCCTGTCTGGACATAAATGGGAAAAAGGACAAAATGTGGACAATCGGATTTTCCTCCTATTGTGACCTCATATAAGAAAAGCCCCTCCCCCCGATTGTGTGCCTTCGCCGGTGTGTTCCACACACACACACACACACACACACACACACACACACACACACTTTGGGTTAGCTCTGAGTCCCGTGTTAAGGTGGTCACAAAATAGTAAAATATGGGACCTTTAAATGAGGTGGGATCAATTTGCATACGACATGATGGACGACGCTTTTGGGAACACAGGACAGGACTCTCTAACGGCGGACTCATCCTGTACACATTAAAAAAAACTAAACAAAAAGGGAACACACACACACACACTTGTGTGTCAACATGTCAGAAACACACACTTTAATCATGGCACACTTTTCCCCTCCCCTTAAAAGGTCAGCAAGTTAGGAGCCACCATTTCATTTGAGCTCCTCTTAAGGGCAGGCGCATGAGGCTGTGTGTGTGTGTGTGTGTGTGTGTGTGTGTGTGTGTGTTTGTGTGTATGTGTGTGTGTGTAATACTGTCCTTTTTCCACTGCACACGATCAGCTGATTAGGACATCTGTGTGTGTCTCCAACAGTGTCCTTTTTCCCTTGCACAAGATCAGTGGATGATGACCCGTGTGTGTGTGTGTGTGTGTGTGTGTGTGTGTGTGTGTGTGGGAACAGGATGGTTTAGGGGGGGTTTGCATAACACCGGTTGAGCGAGAGAACACACCAGGTGTTCAGTAACGACAGCAGGTTTAGTTTTACCTCCTGGGCAGTTTCTCTCTCTCTCTC